>WNYA01004225.1:0-19916 GCA_019512145.1 Engystomops pustulosus | reverse complement strand
ATATGAGGCATTGTAGGACCGTTTTAACTAAAATATTTAATAATTTGCTGCCATTTAATTAATTATAACAGGGTATAGGGCAGTGGTGGCGAACCTATGGCACGGGTGCCAGAGGTGGCACTCAGAGCCCTCTTTGTGGGCACCCAGGCCTTCACCCCAGAATGAAGTTCACCAGAAAGGACTCAAAGAATCTTCCTGCAGATTGTTCCTACAATTATAGATGAATTTGCCCTCCTCCTTTCAACTGTGTTGGTGTCCTTAGGAGGCGATTGAAAGGAGAAATTGAAATTGAAAGGAGAAATAAATTACTGCTTAAATTGCTGCGCTAGCACTTTGCAATAAATACATGGCTTTTGGTTAAAGTTTGGGCACTCAGGCTCTAAAAGGTTCGCCATCACTGGTATAGGGCCTTTTTTCCTGAAGTACATTTTCACCATTTCATGCTTCACTGCTGCCTACTGAAGTGATCTTGTTATATATAGGGGAAGGGACTTTAAGGTCGTGTTCACACGTGGAGCTTTGGTTGCGTCAAAACTCATGCAGGGCGGCATGGTGGCTGAGTGAGTAGCACTTCTGCCTTGCAGCACTGGGGTCCTGGGTTCGAATCCCACCCAGGTCAACATCTGCAAAGAGTTTGTATGTTCTCTCCGTGTTTGCGTGGGTTTCCTCCGGTTTCCTCCCACACTCCAAAACATACTGTTAGGTTGTTTAAATTGTGAGCCCGATGGGGCACTATATAAATAAAGAATTATTATTATCATGCATCAAAATGCATGTGTCAGACCCCATACGTTTTTAAATGTTAAAATGCATTTGGCTACTCTGGAACCGTTTTTCTTCATTGTTTCAAGTGTAAGCAGCTGTGAAAATGTGTATACAGCTGCTTACACTTCCAGCAATGAAGAAAAAAAAACGCTTCCAGAGTAGCCAAACACATAGTAACATTTGAAAATGCATGCGTTTTGACAGTTCACTGCCAGAAATAACTGTTTTTATATTTTGATTTTTACGGCTTATTAAGTTTTATATCAGTTCTAGGGAAATGGGGGTGATTTTCATTTTTTAAATTTTTACTATTTTTTACATTTAAATTCATGGAAAAACCCTTAATACTTTTGAAAAATACTTTTACAGATAATGGGCGTCCTACAAAAGTAAAAGCTTGGCAAAAGACCTCAGACTGTCAAGCAAAGAAGAATTGTGATTTGGATGCAGACAAACTTAAAAGAAGCGGCTCAAGGGTAATAGTATGTGTGTAGCTAACAAAAGCATCTGTATACCAATCTTTACAGTGTGAAGTTTTTGTATCTTTTATATTGGACCATTGGCTATATGTGGTCTTTTCTCCAACACTTGTACTGATGTCAGGTTGTATTTGCTGTAGTTATTAGTAAACGTAGCATATAAACACTTATGAGGCAGGGGGCTGAAAGGGAACCTGTCATCGGGATAACACATTTTCACCTAGAACCATACCTTTGTAGAGTCAATAAACATTTATTGAAAGGTACAAAGTACAATGTCACCCTACCATCATCCAGGGCTTCCAGTTCCTCCATTATTAAAATCTAATAGAGAGCCACAACCATGGGAGAACTGAAGACCTCCAGCAATTGGGGATAACCTGACTGGTAGGAACAAGAAAATGTCTCATGAGACCCTTTTTGATTTTCAAAAATATCCAGGAAGAGCAGAGAGTGACGCCTGGTTTAAAAAAATTGTATTAGATTTAGTTAACTGACATTATATTAACATCTTGCCAGAGAGGAGAGATGAGGGGGCAGCCCCACCATACATGCAACATTGTGCCTGTGCCACCTTCACACCGTCAACATTGATCAGAAATCTGTGGACTGATTTAACTGGAGTACAGTACCAATGTGAAAGGATCTTAAAGTTAAGTTCTTATAATCGGCAAGATGAGGATAGCATATGAGTTAGAGTGAACACCATAGACCAGTGGTGGCGAACCTATGGCACGGGTGCCAGAGGTGGCACTCTGAGCCATTTCTGTGGGCACTCAGGTTGTCACCCCAGGACAGAGTTCAATGGACAGGAACAAATCCACCAAATCTTCCTGCAGTCCCAGGCAACTTAAGAGATGCTGCTCTCAGTGCTATAAAGCGACTCTTCATTGGCTGTTTGGAACTGTGGGAAAAGTGAGAAGGAGTGGACAGGGCTGCATTATCTTTGGAGGTTATCTTGCCGGACCCTTCATTCTTCCTCTACAGAGAGACCCTGGAGAGAAGCTACAATGATAGTCTGAATTTGTCCTCCTTCTTTTAACTGTATTGGGGGCCTCATGGGCTAATATGATGGAAAGATGTGGAAGAACAGGTAGCAATAAGTTACTGCTTAAAATGCCATGTTGGCATGTAAATAAGTGGATTTTTGTAGCTTAGGCACTCGGCCTCCAAAAGGTTTGCCGTCACTGCCATAGACCATTGCTCTGCCGAGAGTTTTTTTTTACCAAGGGCTGTCAACTATGCCCTATCATTATACGTTTTGAGCTTCCGTCTCCTTTGCCAATATTACACCTTATAGCAGTGAGATGGTGTGAGTAGGTGGATCTTTGAGACAGAGCTTTTCAAATGTAATGAAAGTAGATGCAAGTATTGGTATGGGTGCTACAGCGAAGATAAAATGTAGCAGTTGGGGATACTTAAAGGGGTATGCTATAATGCTATAAATAAATGAATATAGCAAAACTCAATGTCATTAGTCACAAAATGGAGCTTAAATAGTTTATGATTTACAAATTGTTATGACCTCTCTAAAGTAGGGAGAGTTATTACCAAGATGGCCGCCACTGGAAAATACAAGTCCCCAACTGATGATGTAACTGACTATCCTGCTCTTTTACCATAGTAATGATGTGTAACTGCCATCACCACAGCACTGGCCATACTGAATGCACTGCAACCAACCGACTGCAGCCAAACATAGTGGTGATCACATGACCTGCCCAGGCAGGTGCAGGACATGTGATGTGGACGTGTGACCAGCGGCCATCTTCTGTCCTGTGTCTTCTCCGTGCGGAGGAAATTAATGGACTGATTAAAGGGCCAGTAGCATTTTAATTCTTCATTACTGTCTATGTCAAGAGCATTTTTCTGCTAAGGGAAGCAAAATTTTAAATAACAACTAAATATATAGTAGCTTATATTTTAATGACCTATTTGTATATAAATTATGCTGATTCCTGGAATACCCCTTTAAGCCAAGAGCCTAGTGATCCTTCTGTGCCTATGTCCGCCAAGGGGCGGATTCCATTATCATTGACCATGGCTCTGACTGTAGAAAGCACAGTATCATCCAAACCCAGAAACGAGAGAGCTTGAACACCTGGCCCAAAATGAGGATTGCCTAATAAGGGAGTCATAGTAACTAGTAACTCTAATTTCTGTAAATTAATTTTGAAGTTGCTAAGTTTACCGAAAGTATCAAACTCCTTCAATATAGCAGGAAGAGAGATTCTAGGGTTGGTCACATAAAGAAGTAAATCATTCGTAAATAAGGACATCTTGTGATGAGTGTGCTCCACCTTTAAGCCCTGAACATCAGGATTATTCCAGAGAGCGATAGCCAGAGATTTCATCACCAAGATATACAAGAAGGGAGATAAAGGTCATCCCTTCTAAAAGAGGTGTGGCTTTCCCTATCCCATCCTGGAAAACTTTTCATGTTTTCCCAGAAACCTCTAGTGAAGCATCCATGGCTATAAGACTCCACCTGCCTACCCGGCAGCCTTCATTGGCAGTCTCCGTAAGGAGAACTCTTCCCGACCTTAGTCACAAGCCTCTCACTTAGCCAAACCAGTTCCCTACGCTGTACTGAAGAGATGCAACCACATCAAAACAATGCTGTCTACAGTTGGGAATCTGTTCCTTCTGGAATTGATATACTATTTTGGTTTTAATCCCACATCATGTCATAAGGCTTCCTAAAGGTCATGCTTGATATCAAGGGAGCTGTCTTACAAGGTAGCTAAAAGAGGTGTGGTTTTCCTTTTCACTTTGCATATATTTCCATAATCCCCTAGTGGAGCATCCATGGCTATAAGATTCCACACGCCTACACAGCCTACAGTCTCCGTAAGGAAAACTCTTCCCGACAAGAGAATAATAACGATTTAAGTTTATGAGCTCTCTCCCGTTTCAACCTGGCCCCAATGGTTTGTAATTTGCACTTGGGCGATTCCTATTCAGGGATGGGCGAGGAGTCGTTCAGAGAGGGATTCTCGGAGACAATTCGGTTTGCAGACATAATCTCCTGAGCACGCAGAGGATCGTCCAGAAGATGATGATTTAATCCCCATGAACCTTTTTTTGGCCTGGGAAAGAGGAACCTGGGTCAGGCCATGTAACACCTAGGTAACATGTCAAGCAGCCTATGTGAGAGAAATATGCAGTCTGTGGTATGTGTTATGTCCCAGACAATGGTAACTGTATTCTCTCACTGTGGGATGTAGTGTGCACCACATGTCTACTAAGCAGAGAGCTTGAAGTTCAGTCATCAACCTGCAGAATTTGGCAAAAGAGATAGAGAACCTAGCTGTAGTAGTGTCCAGGTCCTTGTCCATCACCATCAAGGATGATATCTGGGCCATCTGTGAATTGCCCCAATGAGTGTAGTACTTTAACTCCAGTTATCAGGATATATAATTTGAGTTATGTATTAGCAAAAGTGAAAACAGCACCTCATATACTAATTTTCAGAAACAAAAATCTAGCCTTCGGGTAATATTTAGAGTACAACAATACGTATTGAAAAGATTTATGGAAAGCTATTGGCACCCCCTCCTATAGGCTGACACTGCTACATCAGATGATTGCTTGTTCATATCCTATGGTGGAGTTAGTAAAAAAGTTTAAATAAAAAAAAGGTATTCAATAAAAAATAAGCAATAAATCAAGAAAACTGCCCTTAAGCCCCATAACATATAAAGAGATATATAACACAAAAAAAAGTCCAAATCAACACAAACCCCACATATATAGCATCACTGCATCCGTAACAACCCGTAGAATAACAGTAAATAATTATTGAACCCGCACAATGAAGGCCATTAAAAAAAACTGTTAAAAATCCACCAAAAATGATGATTTTACCTATAGAATCCCACATAAAATGCTCTAAAAAGTGATAAAAAAAACATATGTACTCCAGAATAATACTGTTGCAAAGTACAACATGTCCTGCAAAAAAAAAGCCATCAACCAGCTCTGTAGCAAAAAAGTAAAAATGTTTTGCCACTTTGAAGATGACGATGCAAAAATGATCGATTTTTCCCCACATTAGGGTTTTATTTGGCAAATTTAGTAAAAGCGCTGTGCACCCATAAAACAAATATCGGCCACATGTGGGGGGTTTCTGTACTCATAATAAACAGCAAAATAAACGTATAACCGACAAAATTTGAACATTCTAAATTTCACCTCCATTTTGATGTAATTACTATGAAGATCTCAAGGGGTTCCTAATCTTCCTAAAAGCTATTTCTGATGGTTTGAGGGGTGCAGATTTGAAAAATTGGTTAATTATATAGGGGGTTTTGATGTTAAATATGTAAAATTTCATTCAAAACAGTATTTATCCCCAAAATAGTCAATTATAAAAATAGGGGTGTTCTCGTCTGGGCATCCACATTCAGTTTCATTAATTTGGCATACATAAACATTTCACCAAATAGATGTTATTAAAAAAATGTTCCTGAGTGAAGATAATTTCTCATAAATGTAGTCATATGGTCCCTTAGAAACAAGACTGTGTCCTTGGATACGGCCACCTCTGCTGGAGGGATTGCACAAAGAAACAAGAAATCACTAAAGAGGTCACCGTGAAGTGGTTGGTGGGCTTATACAATTTGATCAAAATGTAACTAAGAACCTCGAGTTTGTTATATAATGTAGCCTAGCGGCAGTAGATCATTGTGTGATGTGTGGATGTGCGGCCCAGTTCTTTTTCTCTCCCCATGTTGGTTTAGTACATTATATCCCTTGATTTATTTTGTTTTTCCTGGTATCAGCACTCCGCACCATTCGACCCAGGTGTTTTTAAATTAGCAGTAGACTGCATATAGGGGCCGCCTACTTCCTCTCAGCTAGTGTCTGAGACCACATGGAACAGTGAGTATTCAACACCTGTTCACACATGGTGAGCCTTTTTTCCTGTTCACATGGTGTGGTGCGGTATTGTATGGCGTCCGCTGCTTCTGTTGTGCGGTTGTGCTTCTGGTGGGAGCCCAAAGCCGTGGGGGCTATGCCTGTCAGTATGGGTGCTGTGGGGCAACCGGATCTTGGTCCCTGCCGGTGCTGTGCTACAGTGGTGGTGGACGCCATGTGATACCGCACATATAAGCGTAGGGACCCACCACAAAGAGGTCACTGTGAAGTGGTTGGTGGGCTTATACAATTTGATCAAAATGTAACTAAGAACCTCTAGTTCGTTATATAATGCGGCAGTAGATCATTGTGTGATGTGTGGATGTGCAGTCCATTTCTTTTTCTCTCCCCATGCTGGTTTTGTATATGAAATGTCCGGGAGTTACAGCATGTCCCACAGCCATCCTGTAGTAATGATCGCTGGCTAGGCAGGGCATCAATAGCACATTTATGAGAAATTCTCTTCATGCAAGAACATTTTTTTTAATAAAATCCATTGAAGAAATGTTTACATATGGAAAATTTATTTTTTTAAATGTGAATGCCCAGATGGGAATACCCCTTTAAGGAGTTAATACATATTCACAATTGAAAACAATGGGGCACATTTACTAAGGCTCTGCGGAGCGCATTTTCGTTGGGTTTCTCAACTTTTTCCGTTTTGCGCCGCATTTAACTGGGTTTTTGGTGCACGCGATCGGATCTTGGCGCAATGTGCCGACTTTCATGTGACACAAATCGGGGGGCGTGGCCATCGGACAACCCGACTGATTCAGACTAAGCGCGGGATTTAACATTCAAAATTGTGTCGCAAGCCATGCACTTGCATGCACCGGAAAGAAGATGGTGAACTCCGGCGGACCTGAGCGGGGAAGCGACAAATGCAGGAATTGGACGCACGATCTTAGTCAATCGCGGCAGCTCCGAATCCTCGTCAGACAACGCACTTCGGGGATCGCGATTGGGCGGGTAAGTAAATGTGCCCAAATGTGTAAAATAATTTTTTTAAAAATGTTTTGCCATCCTCTAACCCTAATAACTTTTTCATATTTTGAGATGTGAGGTGTCAGTTTTTG
Source organism: Engystomops pustulosus (assembly GCA_019512145.1). Taxonomy (NCBI): domain Eukaryota; kingdom Metazoa; phylum Chordata; class Amphibia; order Anura; family Leptodactylidae; genus Engystomops; species Engystomops pustulosus. The sequence goes on along the minus strand of WNYA01004225.1, from coordinate 12,676 downwards.
CAAGATGATGTTAGGGTTGGGTAACACAGAAGACAGGGGATAGTGTGCCCTGAGCTTGTCCCAACCTCTGTCCCTTCCTATAGCCCCCCCACGCTAATTTGTAGGGCGACTACTTGAAGACTCGGAATACACTAGATAAGTGCGCAAGGTCGGAGAACGCTGCTAGCACCACCAGAAGTCCCACCATTCTCCCCAGCGAACCTGACAGATGAACTGACGTTTTCATTGCTACTATTTTGAGGACTATGCAACCTTTGAATCACTCTTTATTACATTTTTTATGTTTTATAAAATGGTGTAAAAGTCGCGTTCTGGAGATTTGGGCACTATGTTCCGTTATGTGGTCCAGCGCCGGCAATAACCGCTTTTGTATTTTGATATATCGGGCATTTTGGGATGTGGGGATACCTAAAATGTTTGACTTTTTTACCATTTATTTAGGTTTGTATCAGTTCTAGAGAAAGGGGGGGGTATTTGAATTTTTTAGATTTTATTATTTTTTTCCCTATTTCTTAGACCCTCAGTGAGCGTAAAGGGGTTAAAACATTCTATGAAACACTTGTGCGGTTAAATGTTCTTTAAACCCCTTTACAAATTCCATGAGGTGGTTTATTTTTTAATATAATTTATTGGAAGGTAAGAAATCACAAAACGCTAGTATAAAATAGCCAATAATAAAATATTTGCTTACATATAGGGCTTACATTAGAGCATCAGACCATAAAGGAATGTAAATAGAAATATTGCCTCGCCAATAATATAGATAGTCATGAAACCACTGTTAGAATAGCCATCATAAGTCGTGTGAGGCTTTAACTGCCTTGAGACATTGAATGTTAAGGTACTAAACTATTCAATGAATGAGAATAAGAGCAGACCCCATTAGGGGAAGACAAAAGACGCAAGGCAACAATGGCAATACACCCATTAATGTCAAGGGGGTAGGGTGCAACCACCGGAGCATGGAAGGGCTGAATTTGTGGGTCTGCCAAGGGAATCAAAACTGGGGTCCATACAAACTGAGAACTCTCAAAAGCTAGTGGAAAACAAAGGTTGTCAAAGGGGGAAGTGGCCAAAAAATGGAAGACAGCTAGAGGGATCTCCAGCTTTACTCCAAATTTTAATTTTATCACAGGTCAAAGTGGGAAGGTTCTCCAAATCTCAGCAGTACAATCGCCTGCCCAGGGAAGGGTTCTAACATCCACTGGAGAGAGAACGTTTTTTACGCAAACATATTGCTTTGTGGATTAAAAATGGAACCAATCGACTAACCTGAAGAGGGCTGAAGAAATATGGTAAATATAGATATCAGGCCAGCCTGTGCCACCCTTACCCTTGAATCTGCAGAGAACATGTCTTATTAGAGGATGGGTTTGGCTCCAGACAAATTTGCTGATTGCTTTTTCCAATTTTTACAAAATTGAATGAGGGAGGACAATCAGGATCACCTGAAAAGTATACAGACATTCTGGCTGTATATTCATTTTGATCATGTTTATGTGACCAAACCTTGAGAAGGATCCTCTTCTTATCTCATAGAAAATCCAAAACTTTGGATAGCAATGGAGTGAAATACAAAGGAATAAGTTGAGTAAAATCAAGTGGGATCCAGATCACCAGATATTTCAAGGCGTCCTTTACCCATCGAAAACTAAAGGATTGGAACAAGGGAACCCTGTGTTTCTCTGCTAACGATAAATGTAAAGCTTCATTCTTTGAGAAATTCATCTTAAAGTTACTTTTATGACCAAATTGATCCAATTCTCTTATAATAACTGGAAAATATATTTGAGGGTTTGTGACATAAAACAGGAGAATGGGTAATCATGTGTTTGAGGATTAAGTATTTTCCAAACATCCACCAGCTGCAGGGAGCAGAAAACACAGTGCAGGGACAGCATCTGGAATGCAGAATTTAAAGGCCTACCTGGAGTTGTGTCCAGAGATGGCTCCATCACAGAATTGAAGTCTCCTCCTATAACCAGCAGTCCTTCAGCAAAGGCCTCCATTTCTCTCAAGAACACAGTGCAAGTACGTAATTGGTCCTGGTTGGGAGGTTAGCTTTGGTAAAACTCTTACAGTAAATAGACATCTTCAAAAAAATTTACCTCTCCTCATCATCTCCTCTTTATGCATATGATGAAGCACAATAGACCTATTCTCTGGGGTGTTAAACCCTCATACATTAAAAGAACACCAAGTAAACTGAGACATTGGAAAGGCCGAAGTACAGGGTACGTCAAATGCAGATATTGGGGAGGTAGCCACCCACTCCAGTTTAATGAGCACTAAGTATAGTTATGGAGGCCTAGAGCTTCAGCCACCGAGTCAACGTCGGCCGGGCATTTGATGATTTAGGTGGTGCTGCCCAGCGGAAAGGGGAAACCTCAACGGTTAGCAATCTGAGACTCTTTTAAAGAGTCGAAAAGGGGGCGCAGGGCTCTGCGCTTTGTTACGGTGTTGTGATCCGAGAGGTGTTGCAGACTAGCCCCTCCAAACTTGATTACTTCCATGGCCCATGCATCTATTGTGGTTTTCCACATCATCCACCATGTCGTAGAGCTGTTATATCTGCTGCAAATGTTGATCAAGAAGAGCCTAATGGGCCACACCATTCTGATTATGTATAAGCTGGGCTACTTCTATTGTGCTACCCTGTCAGTAACCTCCTGAACGTTAACGGAGACTGCCTGCAACTCAGTCTTATAAGCAGACTCCAGTCTCAACATGTACCCCTATATGTCCTCTTTAGTTGTGATTGCAGTCATGATAGTTTTAGGGTGGGAGAGCATGTTACTCCAAACACACAAAATGTATTCTTACTAAGGTGTATACCATCATTAAACATGTAAATATTTCAGAGGGAGGAATCGAGAGAAGTGGCAATATAAATTCTAAAATATAACTTATATTAGTATTGTTTAAAATACCTTGCATGAATTAAAATAACTACTAGGGCACAAAATCAGGGTTTATTGGTACACACGATTGGGACCCCTATCTTTTTTATGTGTAGTGTCCTATTAGAATTTAATGCCGGGAGGAAGTAAATTATTCTAAGGTAGGAATAGGATGCCATTCACACTAGTGTCCTATCCTTAATGACTGGTTTATTGTAAATTATAAACCTGAAAGGAAATCCTTCACAAGTTTGGATTGCTATTATACAGGCATTGATAGTGATTGCACAAGCCAGTGTAATGCCCATACACTGTGATATAAGATTGGCTGAGCGTGCGTAGTATCTTCTGCTATGCTGCACTGTGGGTCAGCGCCTGCTTTCTATTTTGGACTTGCCTGCAATTGTTGTTATGCTGATATGCCTTGGTCCGAAGAAGGTACAGTGTGCAGAACACTGCTCTGTTACAATGTGCTATAATTCAGCATGCTTCCTAACTTCCTAGCACCAATCGCGCAATAAGCAGCAAAGACTTACCGGCTATGGAGAGGGCTCAGCCCATGAGACCTCTCCATTCTCCCCCCGGACTCACCACACTGCTGGCAGGGAGCTAGGTAGAGAAACAATTAAAAAGCAGTGGAATAATTCAAATGCACGACAAAGGCATTTTTAAAATCAACATGCCAGAGGCTATTGGAAACTTATCATGGAAAAATAATCTTCTATCCCCTTTAAGGCCAAAACTAGGTTCTTGAATAAGGGGATAATGTGGTGAGACAAATCACTGTGTTCTTAAATAGCAACGGCACCAAGGTGTTAATTGTATTGTTTTATGTAATTGCTTTTAGTTATGTTGTGGTACCTAAACTTGCATCTACTTATCTTCCAGACATATAGTAGGCAACCCCTGTCCAGCTTGCTGTCTCAGTGCATGCGCATAGAGGAGGAAAATGCCTCAATGCTGAGACAGATTATGAGGAATGAAGAGGAGGCTATGAAAAGTGCCACTCAGAAACTTCAGCAGTATGACAGGGCAGGAGTAAGTATCGGAGCAGAGATTACATCTGAATTTGTATTTATTTTATAGTTATAGGTATTTGAACTCTTAATTATGAAGCTCTTCCATGTCTTATTGAGCCTTGATGTCCCGTCACTCACTTAACATAGTGAGTAGAAAAGTGATTCTTTGGTTAGCGTGGCAATGTAGAATCTTTGCCACAGTAGCCCCGCTTAACATGTGTGTAATTTTCATTTGTATAGTTAGTTTGCTCTGTCTGGCATTTGTGCATTTATTATAACCCCGGCTTATTCTGTCATTAGTGAGTAATTGGTAAATCGGCTAAGAGCAACTGTAAAAGCAATATACCAAAAAAAGTAATCTTGATCCAGCAGTGACCGGTATGTGGATAAAGTAATCATAGGCTTTATTTTTCAGGAAGTAAAATAGGAGGACATAATAATGCCGAACAACATGTTTCCACCTTTAGGTCTTACTCATGATTTGTAACAGACCATAAGTAAGACCTAAGGGTTGAAACATGTTGACCAATGTCATTTCATCATTTCCTATTATAAAGCTTGAGAATATTTTACCTTCATATCCGTGACTGCTGGATCATGATTTCTTTTTTGCATAGTTTACATTAGAGCCTTAAATAGATTCCATGCACCAGGGATGACTGGAGTGCTGAGCTGACTTTATACATTTAAAAGCAATGCAGCTTTATAGGAGCAAGAAGCAGACATTATGCACTACTCCACAGATATTGCTGTCTGCCTTCTGGGATGCTCTGTGTGTTGCTGGCCCATCCAATTACCTATTATTGACCTATACATAGGGTGGACTCACATTGACATTTTTTTTTACATCAGTGATTTTTCACTGAACTCATTTTGGTTTATGGACACATACAGATTGGTTATCTCTTCCTGGTTTCATTGATGCCGAACTGAACCATTCTTTTCAATGGGCTTTTTGACACTTTATTTTTTTTCACTGAGCAGTGGTAAGTTAAGAATCTTAACAAATGGTTCAGTAAGGCATCAGTGACAAATCACTGCAGCCAGGAAGAGAAAACCCATCTGTATGTGTCCATAAGCCAAAAAGGCTTCAGTGAAAATTCACTTATGTGTAAAAAAACGCCATTGTGAAACCACCATTAGGCCTTTTTAACACAACCGAATACTTTTGGTTGTATGCTAGTCGTACCATAACGATTCAGTGGAATGCAGCCACAGGCATTTTAACAGGCAATCCACCCATACATATTAATGGACATATTGCCCAAAGTAACGTTCTGTACACAAGAAAAAGATAGCGTTTCTTCTGTACTCCTCCCTGTGGAGAGGGGAAGGGTGGGCGGTATTCTCGCCCGGCTATGGCCTTGACGAGAATATGTTCTTGTGAAAGAGGGTTTAGTCTGGAAGTTCTATTTGACTGCGCTGACCGTTTCTAGCACCATTTTCTCTTACAAAAGAGACCTTGGCTAATAAAAAGGACTAGGGCAAACATCTCTTGTATTTTTAAGGGCTGTAAATGTCTGGTTTCTATATATTCCTCAGAGTAATGTTTGTGCAGTACAAGCTTGGATAGATCATCAAGTTCGGGATGCTCAGCAGGATCTGGAGTTGACCAGAAAAAGCGGAAAGGAACGCTTAAATGGTATGGGACAGTAATTACTGTATTTCCTTAGATAGAACACAAATACATGCACAGCTACATTTATTTAAACTGGATTAATGCTGGATTATTAGAAAATAATTTTTGAAACTTATGCAGAATGTGTACCTGTGTTAACTTGTAAGAGTAGCGGTTGTAATGTACATCTACCTTATTTATTATGCTAACAGAATTTCACTCTCAGTAGCTCTAGTCAATGACACTCGGAGAAATCTGCTCATTTATGAAGTATAAGAACTTCTCAGCTCTTCTGCAAAATCAAAAAACACACAAGTATGCCAAGTCATACAAGTCAACCCCAATACCTAAGCCAATCTTCTCAAAGTGATGTAATATTACCAACAAGAAGGCAGGTCAGGACATTTAGTGCTCAACTTCTAGACTTGTGTTATCAATACAGTGCAAGAGCATTTTAGCATTTGGCAATCATTTGTAAACGTAGCTAAAAATCCTGAACGTAGTTAATTCTTTAATTGCTTTAAATACATTAATGTTGCTGAGCTCTTGTTTAAGTTTGGCTATGTTCAGATACTGAGTTTTTATTATTGTATCTGAGTACCGTCAGTGTGCAATTTGTTTTTCATAGATGTATTACTTTTATATACGGCTGCCTCACCTAGGAGTTGGGGAAGTAGGGGATACTGAGTGGCCTTCCATGTCTTGGAACATTGGGGCTCATTTACTAAGGGTCACGCTGTGCACTTGGATAAAAGGGCTTGCACAGGTATTTAAGAAGTGTCTGCGCTGTGATTGTGTCGCACGCAACCCTTTAGTGGCGCAGCTGCGCTGGCTTCCATAAGACACAAATTAGGGGGCGTGCTGTCGGTCGGTCCAAATGATTCACACTGAGCGCTGTATATAACTTTGAAATTGTGTCACACACCCTATGTTAACTAAAGGTGCACCACAAAAAAGATGGTGAACTTTGTCAGACCTGAGCGGAGAAGCGACACATTCATGATTTTCTGTGAACTCCAGCGGCAATGTAAGTAAATGTGCCCATTGTGAACAGCACTCAGACAATAGCATCTCCCATATGAATAAGCTATAAAGAAGAACTGTCACCAGAATTATACCCCTCACACCAGTAATATCTGCTGGTAAATTGTTAAAAGTCCTCACCATATCACTATAGATCAGTGGATCTAAACTTTAAGTGCCAGTCCAGGTTTCGGGTGTGTCATGTAGGACCCGGTCATATTGCCGGATTGTTGGTTATGCATCCAATCTAGCAAATTGACACCCCTAGCTACTAGCCATGGCCAGTCCCCCTGAACAATCACAGCTATGGCTAGTAGCTAGGGGTGTCAATTTGCTGGATTGGCTGCATGGCCAACAATCTGTCAATATGGACCCACATTTAAGTTCAGATCCACTCTATATATCACCTAAGGTGTTGTACTTCTTACACGCCACAGTCAAACATGACCGCAGCGTGTAAGGGGCTTCTCATGTGGATCGAGCCCCCCACCACACTTACTGGGGGAAGTCTGATCCTCCGCTGGCAGCGCCGGTGTATGTCAGTACCCGGGGCTGCACAATTTTTTCTATTCTAGTTTTTATGCAGTAAAATTGAATAAATATAAATAAAACTGTATAAATGAGAAAACACCATAATCGTAGTGATCTGTAGAATAAAGATAATACATTATTTTTATGCTACAGTGAACGCCACCCCCAAAAAGTGCTAAAAATCCAAAACAAGAATTGATTTTATTTTTCTCCACGCATTAAATAGTTAATAAAATCACACCAATAAGCTAAAGACCCACTAAAATCAAGTTTTCTGGCCAACCAAGTGCATCTGGCCAACCTTTGTTGTGAATTCATTTCGGTAAAAGGAATTATTGTAACAACTATTAGGTCAAATTTGTGGTGTAAAAAAAATGAAATCCAGATCTTATAGGATAAAGCTGGGTAATTTATAGTGGAGATCTAAGCCAGTTCCCAATGTGTCAAGTGTATTGGGGGAAGGAAACAATCCCTCCTGCCCTGGCTAATGATATGAAAATTATGTGCGTGCCTGTGCTTTGTTCATTTGCAATGGCTAACTGCATGAATCCTCTGGCTTATGGTAGGTATCCATCTGGTATGCTGCTGGTTGTTGAAAGCTAAAAAAATCGGTTACTCAGACCCTACTTCAGATACAAAAATCCCGCTGTGGTGACAGCACCTGGGTATGGAAAGTTTTTAGATGCACAACTGATTTCCAACTAGTTTCAAAGGCTCACTGCCTCCTGCCTCAGATTTTTGTATCCGAGCCACTGGCCGGGGCTCCTTTATGCTTTCTGTATTGTAAATGAACCAAGCACAGGAACACACAATATTCATCAGCCTGTTTATTTAGTCTTACACACACGATTTTTATATCCTTAGCCAGCGCAGCAGTTATTGGGGCACATTTACTTACCAGGTCATTCGAGTTCACTTTAACTTAGGGCGTGCGTCACAATTTGAAAAGTTAAATACAGCGTTCAGTCCGAATTAGTCTGTCCGACGGGAAGGTCCATAATTTGTGTCACATGGAAGCCAGCGCAGCTGCGCCACAAAAGGGTCATGTGCGACCCAATCCCAGCGCAGACAATTATTATATACCTGTGCAAGCCGTTTTAGCCATGAAGAATGTGCACAGTCCCATTAAAGTGCGTTGAAAAGCGGCGTGAAGCCCTTAGTATATGTGCCCATTGTCTTTATATGATTTTTGTAGTCTAGAGTATCTAGCCTCTATTTGCTGGAAGGATGGATTTTCAGCAACACATGAGTGATGGCACCATACAAACACAGATGCATTTCCATTCACAAGACTACCCCAGTGAGTCCCTTGTGCATTGTTTTAAAGGTCTGTTTTATAAAACACCAATTTTAGGAAATCTAAGCATATTAAGAAAGCTGCATTTTCTTGCAGCTTTTAAAAGATTTTTGTTAAGACACGTTGCAATGATAAGAACGTAAGAACAGGTCTGTGTTTAACTAATATCCTATGCAAGAATTCACCTCTAGAATGAAAGGAGCTTAACAGGACAACCCTTGAAGGCCTTTGATCATTGTTTATAATTTTAACCAGATAGAATAATATTAATATGGTACAGGCAGTCCCCAGGTTACGTACACGATAGGTCCCACAGGCTTGTACTTAAGTTAAATTTGTATCTAAGTCGATACTCTATATTTTATAATTATAGATCCAGACAAAAAATGTTTTTGTCCCAGTAACAATTGTATTTTCCAAATATTTTTGTTGTAATGGGACCAAGGATTATCAATAAAGCTTCATTGCAGACACCTGACAGCTGATCATTGCAGTCTGGGATTATTGTAAAGCATCCACCAGGTCAGAGTGGGCAGATGGGTCTGTTTGTAACTAGGAGTCGTCTGTAAGTCGGGTGTCCTTAAGTAGGGGACCACCTGTATTCACTTGAGTTTGAAACTAAGTTTTGTTTTGTATCCTCCTCAGAACTGCGTCTTCAGTTGAAGAACTATGAAGAAAATATACAAGAGGTCCAGAAAGACTTGCAGGATCTGCGGAACTACAGAGACCGAGGCCATTCAGTTAAAGCCCTTCAGGCTGCAGAGCTCGAGAGACAGCTGCAAGTAATGAGTAAACTGCATAAGGTAAGAAAGATACTGGGGGTCATTTACTAAGGGCCCAAATCGCAATTTTTCGTCGGGTTTCCCGAATATTACCGATTTGCGCCATTTTTCCCTGAATTGGCTCAGGTTTTTTTGATGCACGCGATCGAATTGTGGCGCATCGGCGCCGCCATGCATGTGATGGAAATCGGGGGCGTGGCCGTCTCAAAACCCGACAGATTTGGAAAAAACACGGAATTTTTTTAAAAAAATGTGTCGCTTGACACGCACTTACCTGCACCAAGAAATAGAAGGTGAACTCCAGCGGACCTCTGCACAGCAGCGACACCTAGTGGATATCGGCGCACGGACCTTAGTGAATCCCGTCCGGACCCGAATCAGCGTCGGAGAACCCGCTGCTGGATCGCGACTGGACCGGGTAAGTAAATGTGCCCCATTGTCTTCATATACTTGACCTCACCTCCTATTTCTTATTGCAGTCTGAACTCCCTTTACCCTGTGTGTAGTGTTATGTCTGCACACAGATAATGTTCTGAGTGTGTGTAGGGACGGTCTCTTTAACTTTCCAACAGAAGTGGGCATGGTACCCATGTGTGTGGCTAAAGAACAAATACTGGGGCACATTTACTTACCCGGTCCTGCGCGATCCCCGCTGTGTGTTGTCCACCAAGAATGAACTTTGCCGCAATTCACTAAGATCTTGCGCCCAATTTGCATCAGTCTCTTCCCCGCTCAGGTACGCTGGAGTTCACCTTCTTGTTCCAGGTGTATGTAAGTGCATGTCTTGCGGCGCAATTGTAAAGTTAAATCCTGCACTCAGTCCGAATCAGTTGGATCATCCGACGGCCCGCCCCCCCCCCCCATTTATGTCGCATGAAAGTTGGCGCGATTGCGCGTGCAACACGATCCCCTTCTAAATAGCTGTCACAGCGACGCAAATTCTGAAAATTTCTTAAAGCCGATGAAAGTGCGATCTGCGGGACCCTTAGTAAATAAGCCCCACTGTCTGCATTGAATATGTGCCAACAATGTGGGTTTCCATTACTGTGGATTGTGTAGGGCACATGTTGGCCTTGGGTCACTTCCTCTAAAGTATGTAACTCAATAAAAAGTAAGTCTGTTTATTTATGGTAGTGTGTTAACCTTCTTTACATTATTACCAAATGCCATGTAAAAGGTGAGAAGCATGAAGAAGACAAATATATGAATGCTCCTTTTAACATTTGCCTTTTACATCTCCTTCAGGACCAAGCTGCTGATGTGGAAGCATTGGCTCAAACAGAGATTGAAAATTTGTTGGAAAGTCATTATAAACTGAAGGACAATGTGCTCCAAGGTGTAGTAGAGGTGGGCGAAACTGTGTTTTTTACAATAAATTGAACTATCATAATAACTAGACTTTAAAAGGAACCTGTCACCACATTTTCACATATTCAGCTAGTGGAAGATTCCCATAGAGCCCTATTAACTAACTGACACCTTTCTTTAAGCTACAAATAGTTTTCCTTACATCCCCATAAATCAACTATATATTCCCTGGCATCAGATGGCGTGTCCTGTTTGGCCGACCTGTCCCATCTACCAGGGACGTGACTAGAGTCCACTGGGCCATGGACAAAATTCCTAAAGGGGACCCCCACCTACCAAATTTAGTTAACCCCTGCCTCATAAGGTGAGTACAACCTCTGCCATCTTTTATATTTTCTCCCTCTTTGGCTAAGTGTTCTCCTACTGCTAATAGTTTAACTGTCCACTTTTTTGCCCAGACTAAGGTTTTAGTAATGTCTCCATTTATGTTAAGCACACCCTTTTAGAGTGACTGTCCAGTTCCTTGTCGCTTCCATCTTAGTTCATGTTTAATATGTTCTTTCTTTCTAAGTTCCCAGTTTTATAGTTTGTGCCCCCTCTTCTTCTACCCTCAGTTCCCTATTCACCATATTCACTAAATCCTTCCAACAGCTCCCCATCCCTTCATTCGCCCCCACATTCCATCAGCTATTTATGACCTCAGCAAACCCCACAAACTATCAGCTCCTCCACACACACCATCAGCTCCAAATCATTCCAGCCCCCCACAATCCATCAATTCCCCATGACTTCAGCTCCTAACTCCACACACTATCACCCCCCCCACACACACACTCCATCAGCTTCTCATGATCTCAGCCCCTAGCACCACACACTATCAACCCTCCTCTGTTGTACTGCATTGTAACATCCATGGGCCCACGCCTCTTTAAGGTCGCTGTTGCACACCCTGCAACCACGATTGTTACACCCCTGCCATCTACTCCTCCCCATGTCTTATGGCTTCTTACAATTCAGCACTTCATGTCATGTCACCAGGGTTATGTCATCTAAGGTCCTATAACCTTTACATTTGCAAAATGTACCCCATGTATGTATCTGATCACATTACATCACAGCATGCCTCCATGGACTTCTACTCTTCTCCATCGTCCATGGAGGCTGCTGTGATTTAATGTAGTTGTATTTGAGGCAGAGCAGTGATTTAAAGAGACACCAACCTGTCAGTCAAAATAAAGGATATGGTTCACTGGCTGCCTAAAAAAAGGCAAGTAAGCTCATTTGGATATCAGAAAATGGCTGTAATTAAGATACAGAGCCTCACTGTCAGCTAATTTGGGCTGTTATGGGGAAGGTAGGGGTGTTGTAACCCTTTACCAATAGGCATTGTTGGTTTGGGGATACAATTCCAGTGACAGGTTTTCTTTAAAGCTGAGTGAACAATCCCGTACGTTTTTAGAGACTTTTGTTACATGGCAACTACTGGATAAATAAGTCTGTGGTGGTGGTTGTGATAGCTGGGGATATACACTTACCGGCCACTTTATTAGGTACACCATGCTAGTAATGGGTTGGACCCCCTTTTGCCTTCAGAACTGCCTCAATTCTTCGTGGCATAGATTCAACAAGGTGCTGGAAGCATTCCTCAGAGATTTTGGTCCATATTGACATGATGGCATCACACAGTTGCCGCAGATTTGTTGGCTGCACATCCATGATTCGAATCTCCCGTTCCACCACATCCCAAAGATGCTCTATTGGATTGAGATCTGGTGACTGTGGAGGCCATTTGAGTACAGAGAACTCATTGTCATGTTCAAGAAACCAGTCTGAGATGATTCCAGCTTTATGACATGGCGCATTATCCTGCTGAAAGTAGCCATCAGATGTTGGGTACATTGTGGTCATAAAGGGATGGACATGGTCAGCAACAATACTCAGGTAGGCTGTGGCGTTGCAATGATGCTCAATTGGTACCAAGGGGCCCAAAGAGTGCCAAGAAAATATTCCCCACACCATGACACCACCACCACCAGCCTGAACCGTTGATACAAGGCAGGATGAATCCATGCTTTCATGTTGTTGACGCCAAATTCTGACCCTACAATCCGAATGTCGCAGCAGAAATCGAGACTCATCAGACCAGGCAAAGTTTTTCCAATCTTCTACTGTCCAATTTCGATGAGCTTGTGCAAATT
>WNYA01004224.1:0-19919 GCA_019512145.1 Engystomops pustulosus | reverse complement strand
GTTACATGCCCCGTGGTCAGGTTCTCCCCCAGAGCCCCGACGCCTCTTTTGTAGTGTTCTATACACTCCCCATGGAGCCCATGTCTCCTCAATGGGTTCCCGTAGGATGAAGCCTTCTCATATTCATATGTTACATCAACTTCTGAGGTCCATTCCGCTATCGGTTCCTTCCAATGTCCAGCGCGAGACAGAGCCCTATTGATAGGACCTTATAAATTGGGAACCTTTGTGTCCATGGGAGATCATGGAGCTCCAGGCCCAGCAATGCCCCCGGAGTACAGTCCGGATTATGTCCTAGAAACTGATTTAGGGTTTTGTGTTCTCAACTCCATCTGTGTCCAGAAAAGTCACAAATAGCTAAAGAGCAGCACGGGGCAAAGAGCTATTAGTTATTAGCTGTCGCCCAACAGGTGCCATGAGATTATATCATCACAGTACATGGCTGCAGCAGGAGAGGAAGATGAGAAGAGATATGAGAGGAGGCAAATATGGGGGTATGAGCAGGGGCAATAGATTGGGAGGGTATGAGAGGGGGCCCACATTATGGGAGGTATAAGAGGGGTGCCATAATGTGGGGGGTATCAGAGGGGCACCACAATGTGAGGGTTATTAGAGGGGGCCACAATATGGGGGTATGAGTGTAGGCCCACAATGTGGAGGATATGAAAGGGGGCCCAAAATCTGGGGGTATGAGAAGGGGCCATGATATGGGAGGGTATGAGAGGGGGTCACAAAATGGGAGTGAGAGGCCACAATATAAGGGAGAGATAAGAGTGGCCATAATATGAGGGGGAGCTGAGAGGAGAAGATGAGTGCATCCACAATATTAAAAGGAGATGAGAGGCCATAACATGAGGAGCAGAATGACATTTTATAATACATTTCAGGTGCATCTGGAGAATCTCCTACCTGAATGCAGACTCCTACCTGAATGCAGACTCCTACCTGAATGCAGACTCCTCCCTGAATGCAGACTCCTCCCCAAATGCAGACTCCTCCCTGAATGCAGACTCCTCCCTGAATGCAAACTCCTCCTTAAATGCTGACTCCTCCCTGAATGCAGACTCCTCCCTGAATGCCAACTCCTCCATGAATGATGACTCCTCCCTAAATGCTGACTCCTCCCTGAATGATGACTCCTCCCTGAATACTGACTCCTCCCTGATGTTTAAATGTAAATGCTTGCAACCAGTGGCTTTTATTAGTGCTGCAAAGTTCAGGGAGGAGATTCTCCAGATGCTCCTGAAAAACATTTTAAAAACACAATCCAATCGCATCCTGTGCACACGGTCTCCGGCTGCGTTCACATTATGTGTTTGCATTGAGTTTTAAAACACATTGCAAACACTTTGGAAAAACTAACAATATACAAGTAATATTTTCATGCAGGGCCCCCAGAATCAATTTCACGGGGGGGCCATAGGGTGCCCAATCCGACCCAGACCAGAGCCCATCTCCATTAGAAAACAAACAAAAAATGCCCAATTATCCCGAACTAGATACCGAAAAACAATCAAAATACATGTAAACAAAAAAGGAGTCTGTCTTATTCCATAATAATTATCACAATTGTACACATTACTTATGATCTCCGAATAATACATAACGGGGAGCAGGATGGAAATAGGGATTCACGGGATACAATAAGCCCCCCTGACCGCAACGTCCAAAAACACATGTATCAGTAATTATGTCCGGACCAAAAGCAATAACAAAGCTTGAACAATGTGACTAGAGAAGGCGAACTTTTAAAAATTGGATTCGACCCTGTTCGCCCATTTTTCATAAAAAATTAGATTTGACCCGAATCAAATCAAAACGAATCACAACATCACGGCACAGGCCGAGCCCTCCCCATAGCCGGTAAATCTTTGCGGCTTATTGTACTTACACTTACCGGCAGCACCCGCAATCAGCGCTAGCACCCATCACTGGTGTCAACCCGCAGATCCCACCGGCAGATTTAAAAAAACAATTATAATTAAAAAAAATAAAAATTCAAATCCCCCCCCCCTTTCCCCAGAACTGATATAAACAGTAAAAATCATAAACATGTTGGGTATCACCGCGCCCGAAAATGTCCGATCTATCAAAATATAACAATGGGTTTTCACTGTGTTTTGCCATTTTGAAAAATATAAAAAATTCTATAAAAAGTGATTAAAAGGTCGGACAGTCCTAAAAATAACAGCATTGAAAATTTAATCAAAAGTCACAAAAATGACCCCACCCACCGCTCCGGGCACCGAAGTATGAAAAAGTTATTAGCGCCAGAAATGGCAAAATAAAAAAAAAAAATGGTACAGGAGGTTTTATTTTTTGTAGATGTATGAAAACATTATAAAACCTGTAAATGTGTCATCCCCGTGATCGCACCGACCTGAAGAATAAAGCAGACGCGTCATGTGGGGCGCACGGTGAGAGACGTAAAATCTAAGCCCACAAGAAATGGCGCAGATGCAGCACGCTCCGAGAATGAATGTAGCTGACCGATCTTCTGAAGAAAGAGCTGCCATTAGCTCTGAAACACGTCTAGAATATACGCGGAGATTGCCAAGGACGCTGCTTTACAGGTAACTCAAAGCAATCATTTCAGCTTCCACCTATGCAGGCGGATCATCATCAATACAATATAAGAGCAAACATCTCGGGGCGCCGCTCATGGAGGAGCTCCGTATGGTTTGGAATACATTGGGGCAGATTTACTTACCCGGTCCATTCGCGATCCGGCGGCGCGTTCTCTGTGGTGGATTCGGGTCTTCCGGCGATTCACTAAGGCAGTTCTTCCGACGTCCAGCAGGTGGCGCTGCTGCGCTGAAGAGCATCGGAACGCACTGGAGTACACCGAGCCGGGCTGAGTGAAGGTAAGTGCGTGCCGAGCGACACTTTTTTTAAAAAATGCGGCGGTTTTTCCGAATCCGTCGGGTTTTCGTTCAGCCACGCCCCCCCGATCCGTCGTGTGCATGCCGGCACCGATGCACCACAATCCGATCGTGTGCGCCAAAATCCCGGGGCAATACAGGTAATATCGGCGCAAATCGGAAATATTCGGGTAACACTTGAATCGGGCCCTTAGTAAATGACCCCCATTGTGTTGCCGAACCAATGAAGTGATAGAAAATGAAACTATATGATTATCACTATCGCCATCATCACATCACAACCGGCTGTGAGTTACTTTCATCAACATATATGAGGCGTGGGACCTTCCCAAACAGTTCTTATACACTATTGTGCCATTGGAGAAGATACATGCACCTCTAGGATTGTGTGGGACGTAATTATACACCGGGTGATACTATCACTTACCTCTTAGAAGCCAGAGGGGTTAATACGTCATATATTGGGCAATATCCATCGTCCCCATTGTATTTTCACCACGAGGCCCTTAGTGACCTTGTACCTGTAGCCCGACCTCCACTGCGAAACGTCTGATATGTTTCATGAATCAGTCAGAATGTCCGATGTATCTTTCACTGGTTTCTATTGTAACGTCGCTATAATAGCGCAGAACTTTTCTTGTGATTTTTTGTAAAATACTCGAATATAACCTGACTATAAAACATTGAGCGTCTGGATGTGTCGTTCTGGTAAAACACATTACGGCTGTAGATGTTACTACAAAGGCTCCTATTATCTTCTGTACAGACATTGGATACTTTGTGCAGCTTTGTAAGTTTGTGACTATTACAGGTTATATATAACACCGGGTGAATAAGCGTTTATTGTATAGGGAGAGCGAGCCGCACCCATCTCCCACCTCTCAGGAGGGATTCCCTGGAATTTCGGCCCCGCCAGCTCCACACGTGCCGCTCTTTATACCCTTTATATTTTGGGCTCAGAACATGGAGCGGTCGTTTGTGCTCAGGACAATGACTATTGTGAGGATGGAAGGTCTTCGGAGCCTTCTAGCACAGAAAGAAAGATTGGGACTTCCTATAGAAGGGGAAGGAAGTAACTTCAGCCTAACAAAAGTATCACACGTGGTATAAATAGCCGGAGATTATGAATACTGGGAGCAATGAAAAACCATTACAGGTATCAAGAAGAATTCCAACAATTCTCTATTCAACCATCAGGAATAGTTACTAGTTCTCATTGTACAATGTAAATCCAATTATAACGATTAACATGTAACAGAAGGTTTTATACACAGCACTAATAATGTTTGGGCTGAGCCCCATTCCAATGCTTTATGGTTCCCTAATCACAGGATGGTAATAAGTGCCTGTCGCTGGCCTCCAACTCCTGGGCCCCAATGATCCTGAGGACCGGAGGCTGCCGGGGCCCGATGTGGCCCGATGCTTTCCTGCCGATCTACTGCATCCACTTCTCCTGTATGGGAGCGGCTCTCCTGGAAGCTCTAGAGATGGGATCTGTGGTCAGTCCTGAGCTTCATCAGTCTCTACACGAGGCGGATAGGAAGCCCCATTATAGCAAAGCAAAGATCCTTCTAGATCACCTATAGGAACAAACAGATTGACTCAGGATGAAACGTCTTCCCTCATGGACTACAAGGCCAAAGAATGTTCTATGGTGTCCATGTATGACATAGTTGTGTTACTGCTCGAGAAGTATCAGCAGGTCAGTGAGTGGAGCATCAGACTAATCAAATGCACAAGATCATCTACAGCCCATGGAAACGGGGCCGTAAGACCGATTCCCCAGACTGCACGTCTGCTACAGAAGGGGGGTCCTTGCATTACACCAAATCACAGTTAATACATCGCTGCATACATTGTATAATGCAAGGATTCCCCTTCTAGTACACACGGGTCACACACCATTGGGTGCATTCAGCCTGAAAGGAGTCGCTGTCATTGGTCTGGATGAAGGATAAAACAGGATCGGCTCCAAATTCTCTCCATATTCAAAGATATAAACTACTCTATAAAAAGCTTTTCCCATTGTGGCCGCCCATGACCCCCGGCACCACGGGACAGAAATGTACTCCAGTAGTTTCGTCTCAATGTTAAACCCGTCCAAAAAATCTGAAGAATTACTGCAATGGAAAAACTTCTATCCAGGGAGAAGAATTGGTGAAATATAAGACTATCAGCGTCTTCTGAAGAGTCCGCAGCTTCTATGACATCCTGGAGCTTTTACAGCCTGATAACCTCTGACCTGAAGACTGAGCTGTGCAGACTCCGAAGGACACTGGGTCACCCCCCCCCCCCCCCACTGCATCAGGACTCGGGAAGAAAGAAATGGTTTAAATATTCCTGGACCCGCCCCCTGATTAACACTTTCCCCAATCAGGAGAAACTATTTCAACTAATTAATGAATGGGAAGATCTGAAACCTGAACCGAATAGAAAATGTAGAAAACATTGTGAGATGCAGAAAAACAGGGGTCACTCTATGGGGTCTGCCGGACAAGCTGGGGGGGTCACTCTATTGGGGGCTAGCGGACAAGCTGGGCGGCCGGTTCAGTATTGGGGGACTGCCGGACCAAGCTGGGAGGTCAATTATGGGGGCTGCCAGACAAGCTGGGGGGCATGCTGCCGTGCACTGGGCGGGGGCACTCAGGGTGCCGGACAAGTGGATGAGGGTCACTCTATGGGGCTAACCAGGGCACTTCATGGGGCTGCCGGAACAAGGGGATTAGGGGCGCGACAATTGTCCTATGGGTGCCGAGCTGGGGGGCCACAATAGGACAAGCTGGGGGAGGTCACTCTATGGGGGTGACGGACAAGATGGGCGCGGGTCACTCAGGATCGGGACAGCTGGGTGGTCATTATGGCGGCTGCGGACAGCTGGGGGTCAGGGGCCTGGGGGATCGACAAGAAGGTCACTATATGGGGGTGGAGCGGGGACCGGGGCTGCGGAACAAGCTGAGGGGTTCACTTCATTTCTGGGGGCTTGCCCGGACCAAGCTGGGGGGGTACCACTCTATGGGGGTGACGGACAAGCTGGGGACTTAATGGGCGGGGTGCACAATAAAAAGCAAAAATAGCCCGAACTAAGAAAAAACACACCCCCAAGCAAAAAAACCGACTAAAAAAACACAAAAAAAAAGCTGGGGGTTCACTCTATGGGGGGTGCTCGGACAGATGGGAGAGGTCAAATCGTATGGGGGCTGCCGGAACAAGCTGGGGGGGGGGGCCTCATATGGGGGCTGCCGGACAACGCGGGAGGTTCACTCTATGGGGAGCTGCCAGGACAGCTGGGGCGTCACATCTATGGGGTGCGGGAACGCGGGGGGGCTGCAGGACAAAGTGGGTGGTTCACTCATATGTTTGGGGCTGCCGGACAAGCTGAGGGGGTCAATATAATGGGCGGCTGCCGACACTGGGTGGGTTAGGTGCCAAGATGGGGGGTCACTCTATGGGGCCTGAACGGACAAGCTGGGAGGGTCATTATGGCGGCTGGACAGGACAAGCTTGGGGGTACTCTTAGGGGGTGCCGCAACAAGCTGGGGTCACTCTATGGGCGGAACGTGGCAAGGCTGCGGACAAGCTGGGGTCACTCTATCTGGGTCAAGATGGGGTCATCTTGTGGTGAGTGCAGAGGGGGCTGCGGACAAAGCTGGGTGGTACTCGTATGGGGGGCTGCGGACAGTAGGCTGGGGTCACTCTATGGGGACGGGGCTGCCGCGAACAAGCTGGGGGGTCACTCTAGGGGCTGCAGGGACAGCTGGGGGGTCACTCTATGGGGGCTGCGGACAGCTGGGGGGCACTCTATGGGGCCGCGGACGCTAGGGGCCTTAGGGAGACGAAAGCGGGGACCTAGGGGGCTGCCGGACAGCTGGGTTGTCACTCTATGGGGTGCAGGACAAGCGAGGTGGGGGTACTCTAGGGGGCTGCGGAAGGTGCGACAGCTGGGAGGTCACTCTATGGGGCTGCGGACAAGCTGGGGGGGCATCTATGGCGATGCAGCAGTGGGGGGAACTTGGGCTGCCGGACAAGCTGGGGGGGCCTACTATGAGGCTGCGACATGGGAGGTCAATGCTGGGGGCTTGCCGCGGACAAGCTGGGGGCGGTCATCTCATGCGGGCGCGAGACAAGCGGGGGGTCACTCTATGGGTGGTTCTGCGGCAAAAGCTGTGGGGGGTCACTTATGGGGGTGCGGACAAGCGGGCTGCCGGGAGTGGGTGGTCCCTCTTATGGGGGGCTGCACGGCACAAGCTGGGGAAGGTGGTCACTCTATGGGGGCTGCCGGACACGCTGGGGGGGGTCACTCTAGGGGGCTGACCGGAACTTATCATGGGCTCCACAGAGGGGGGCGACATCTGTGACTTGGGGCTGCCGGACAGCTGGGGGGTCACTCTGGGGTGAGCCGGACAAGGCTGGGTATAATGCGGGGTGCGACAGTGGGGTCTATGGGGCGTGCCGGACAAAGGGCGGGGGTCACTCTATGGGGGCTGCCGCAGGTGGGAACTCATGCTGAGACAGTGGGGGGTCAACCTATGCCGGGCTGCCGGACAGCTGCGGCCGGGGTCACTATAGCGGGGCTGCCGGAAAGCCAGGACATTTGTGGACGTTTTTTTGACCGGTTTTTTTTCTACTTGTGTTAAATTCGGTTATAGTAGACACCATGGACTGTGGGAGGCCAGTTTCTCGGCTTGGAAGGGAACAAGCCTATCTTACAGACTTTGTGCGGAGGTATCACTGGCTTGACCTCTGACCGTTCGGATGACTGTACTGGAAGCACATATAATAAAACCTTCGACAAGGATCTTCCGAGTGGGGGAAGTACGCGAGCCCTAGAGACGAGTAAAAGACAAGGAATATTACAACTAGCGTTTTGAGGGGTTCAAAAACTTTTCCCATTGAGAGGTTTGATAAACACTTTCAAAACTAGGGAAAAGGGACGAACACCCCGCCCGCTACCATAATACTTATAGACCTGTTGTTGAATACATGTAGACATTGTGTGCGGAGACAAAAGAGCACATTAAGGGAATGAAATGAAGTATGTCCAGTTTGGACCAGACGCATCTCGTGCACGTTAAGGCCAAACTAAAAGACATCATAGATAAATATGACAAAGGAAGTAGTTTCCAAGAAAAAGGACAAATTTGTGAGGGATCGGGGGATTTGAAAAACAGTGACTATCAATGGGACCACATTATGGTAATAAGAGAAGGGTTTCCGGCATCGTAGAGGACAAGTGGATCCCATAAGTAAGCCAAGCAGACACAAGCGGATTTTATTATTACAGACACATGCGACCAGAAAGAGGAGAGGAGAAGTCTTACAGATGACCCAAAATCCAACACCCCAACTTTTGACATGCTCCCAAAGGTGCATAAATCTTGTGGGACAAGCCACAGGAGGCCACATTGTGGGTGGTATAGGGGGCGGCTGTGTTGAGAAGGCAAGCATATATGTTGATTTTTTTCTACAGACAATGTCAGTCTGTTTTTACTCCTATATTGAAGGGACATCAACCCATCTCATCCTCAATTGGAGAGCCTGGACTCCTTCTAAGACCTTTGATTGTTCAATGGACGTTGAGGCCATTGACACCAACATACATCAACCAGGTAGGGCCTCAATGCAGTTCAATCTTTTTTTTCAGAATGGCGGTGTGGTGGCGAGTAGCGATATGATTCGCGAAACATACGCGTCCGAGCTTGATGCTGGTTGGAGCATTAGCCATACTCGTTAATGATCGTTGCTCGGCAACCAAGAGTATTGCGCCCTCGGTGCACCACCTCCGCTTTCGAGGAACGAGGTGGAAAATGGCAAGCCTTCCCGCCCGTTTTGACTTCTTTTTGGCCGGCCAGAGGAAAGAAGAAACAGAGGCCAAATCACAAGCCAGGAGAAGACTCTGCACTCCACCCAGCATCATGAAGTGGACGTACCCCCGGTAACCTTAACAGTCGTAGCAGTGGTTGGCTTGGCCAGCAGATAAGGTGGACCTGGTGGGATAAAAATAGGACTAGGCAACTGCTGCGATGCTGGATCATTATGGTGTGGTCTTTCTGGATTTTGCCGCTAGGGAGGAGGGAGAGAAGGGCTGATGATGGCAGGGAAAGCGTTGTTTAGGGTGCTCATTAGATTAACGGTTAGGCAGGAGGGATTCTACAAGAACCCAACAGCCCCCCTTTTAGGGCTACAATAAGTTATCCTTTTTTTTTTTTTTGCTGGTGGCGGGCTTGCTGGCACTAGTAGTTTGCAGCTAGTACCATATTGTGAGGAAGTAGAAGGGGGACTTGGCTACCGGGGTTAGCTATTCTTAGTGACACACATATCCACCTCAAACACCAAAGTGGGAAAAATTTATTAGGGTTTTTGTTTTTTGATTTCCAATAGGCACGTCTGCCAGTTTCTTTTATTTTACGTTTATTTTTTTAATAACTCAGCGTTCATCTCATCTGGCCATAGTAGAAGTAGTGTGTTCATAACTTGGCTAGAAAAGCCTAGGAGAATCCAAAAGGCTTACTTACGAACTTACAGTTAGTATAGCGGTCTATTATTTGGATTTCTGGGTTGATCTTGCTGGTTGGCTTGTACTTGCTTGCCGTGCTAATACTAGCCAATTGTGAGCATTTTAATTTGTAGTGAGACTTCCGACCGATGTCCCCCGCTGTTGTTTTTTGCGCTTAGTGACGCACATATCTCGCAAAAAGACGAGAGTTGGGGAAAATTTTATTAGGGCCAGGGGTTGGATGTTGGATTTCAATAGGCAACAAGTCTGGGCGTTTTACTTTTGTAGTGTTACGTTTATTTTGTAATAACTCAGCGTCATCTCATCTTGGCATAGCAGTGTGGCTTTCATTAATTGGTAGAAAAGACACCATAGGAATAGCGATAGAATCGTTGTTTTTAATAAAACTAAAAACACACAAAAAAAAAAAAAAACACAAAAAAAAGGTCAGGTATTTAAAAAAAAAAATTTAAAGTTGTAAGTTTTAGCACTCTCATTTCAAAATGTTTTAACCCGAGGGCAGGCTAGGGGGTGTAGGGAGAGGGGCGGGGGGACGGGGCGTTCCTCCAAATACGGCAGGGGTCTCAGAGGGCCGGGGGTCCTGGCCGGGGTGAGACACCAACTGTGATGAGGGGAGCAGGGGAACGCAGCCCAGAGCCGCAGGCTACCAACTCCTAGGTTATGTTTATGCTGAAGTTACTGGGACTAGTGGAGTTAGTAGAGCAATGTTGAGGCCCAGAAGACAGAACCAGTGCGAAACAGGTGATGTCGTGGTATTATTTTGCCGACAATGATTCGAGCCAATTTCAATCTTGTTCCACCAACCAGTCAGTCTTCCACGCAGTCCACCACATGTCACACCGTAATCGGCCACTCCTCCAGCTCTGCACCTTCAAGCCCTCCTCCCCAGTACTGCCCCCTCCCAGAAAAATTTGCCATTTGAACCGGCCGGCATACTCTGAGGAAACTGGTTTTCTGGGACCCCTTCCCACAGTCAAAACACTTGGTTAACTTGTCCGGTTTTTGCTGATGAGCAAAGTTTTCCGATGCCCAGGTTTTCCAACAAGTAGTCGAAGTTTGCGTGGGTGAGATGACATTCTGTTGAAGTAAGGGGAAGATACAAAGGTGTTTGTTAAAGAGGGGGGGTGTCGGACGAGACCGGAGGACACGGTTGTAAGGACCAGTGGGGAAGTTAGTTGTTGTCAGGGAGGGAAGTCAGAGGGACGGGGAGCAGGGACTGAGGGATCGGATGAGGATGATGAGGGACAGAACCCAAGCTGGGTTGATAGGGGCGGGGGTGTGTGATACACAGTGCTTCTGAGGGACCGGAGGAGAGATCCTATAGCAGAGAACATGTTGGAATAGGCAAGTAGTGGTGGGGCCAGACGGAGTGAGCGGCAGGGCAAGGAGCGGGTGCATCAGAGCCCACTGTCAACTAGTGAAGCTCCCCGTGGCAAGGGCTCCTGCGCGGAGCAGGGCTAGCAGATTTTCGCGCACCCACCCCAGATTCTGGAGGGGGTTATTTGTAAGGGGGGGACCCCCCACACCACAACCCGGGCCCCCCCCCCCCCGCCCAATGGACGACGGGACTGTGGTGGGCCACATATTGCCAAAAAACCAGGCTTGTCAGCAGGGGTTTCCACCACAATACTAGCTTAACTACCACCAGTAGCGCAGGGCATATGATGCTAAACACCCCACTCAGTGGCAAACAAGCGGCGTTCACCTCCGGGCCGTGGCACACCAACTCTCCTTCCCCTGTGTAGCTGATAGTCAGCCCCTGGCCCAGGACCCGCCACAAAAACCCCATCGTCGCCTCCCACGATCCCCACAGCATCACAGCGTTCAGATCTCCATAACCCCACGAAGCTGGAAGCGGAAAATGCAAAAACCCACTACCCGTCCCAAACAACCCGCACGCCCCCAAGCCCTACATGTGCACACCCTCCACCCAGATTGATCACCAGCCTGGAGATGCTGCACTATAGGCTAGTAGAGGACCCCCGAGGCCTTTCGCAGCCTCCCCCCCATGGAGGCGGGCAGGCCCTCGGTATTCGTTCCCCAGCCCCACACTTACTTTCCTGATTGTTGAAGTCTCCCAGGCCCTGCACCAGCACGTGTCAGAAACATAATGTCCGTGCCCCTGACCAACGCCGTTTCGACCAGGTCCCAAGGTCCACCTGAACAACGGACACGTGGAACACGAGTGCTGCCGGCAGGGCCCACCTATATATCGCTGAGGGCAACATTGGGTGTTGTTAACGTGCGCTGGTGGAAGGTACGGGACCGAGTCTTACCCTGAGGCTGGTCATATAAGCCGACGCGAGAGATTGCGAGGGCCTACCTCGGTCCAGCCCAGGTTTGTTTCAAGGCCTACTATGCCTCCCCTACCTCCCACCCAGCCTCCACTCATCATCCGAAACGGACACCATCCTGTGGGCATGGCTAAGCGGACAGGCAGGCGGGTGCTCAAACTGCTGAGCCTAGGCGGGATTAAAAGATTATTTAAAAGGCGCACCCACCGCCAAGAAAGAAATATTAACAGGGCATCACGGCCAGACTGAGTCTGTGGTTTGGGGGTGGCACACCGCTTGAACCTGAGCCAGGCATGGTTTGGTGTGTGGACAACGGCCGTAAACCGGTGGGGCGGCTATCTGCAAATGGGCAGAATGACACATGTGCCTGCCTGGCCCCTGTGTTAAATCTGATAGTTTAAGGTTTCCTCAGCATTACCCCAATCGTCTGATTTGCTTCACGAAGGTGCGCCGAATATGTGCGCATTTCAAGGAAGTCCAGCACAGATGCTGCCAATCTCAGGGAAAGCGCCAGAGCCGGCCTCCAAAACTGCACGATCACCGACTGTTGTGCGACGTGGGCCCACGAGGTGAATGTACAAACACTGACCATTGTTATCCAGAGTTTACCCAAGCAGCGCAAGCGGATTGTAGGACTGCAGATGTCAACTTCCACCAGGAACTGGTCGGTCGCGTCAGTCAGCTGCCTCAAGTCTACAATGAAGGCAATAGGGAACCAGAAGTGGAACGTGGATGTCTGATATTCTGTCAGGTGCTGAGTAACTTTTGAGAGTAGTCAACACAGATGGTCGGAGTGGCGATTTGCCGCCATCATCAGACCTCACCATCCCGCTGCTGGGCATTTGAAAAACTAGCCCCCCCCCCCCCCCCCCAAACAAAAAAAAAACGCACCCTTAGGTCTGTTTCTCAGCGCATATCGGAAGGGGAGGAGGTTGGAGGTGGGAGGAGGATTGATGAGAGGAGAGGGGGAACGGGGAAAGAGGAGGAGAGGAACAGGAGAATGTGGGCGAGACAGGAAGAGGGGACCTTGTTGAGTCCTTCCAATTGTTGAGCGTGTAGGGCAAGAAAAGAAAAGAGGGCGAGTTGGAGGAGTTGGGAAGGAGGAGGAAAATGGAGGGAGGAATGGAAATGGACAGTAGGCCAGTCCCCCCGCGGCGGGATGGAGTGAATTCTGACGCGTTGGGACTCTCCTACCGGGAGGCATTATGGCCGATTTCATTTGCTAGGCTCCCCCCCCCCCACCCTGCCTATCCCGTGACCACTTCGCGTTTCCGTTCAAAGAATTTATTCTCCAGCACGATTACTGGGTCGTACACTCTCCTGACCCAACGGTACAAAGGCAAAAAGCTTTCCACTCTCATTCCCTCGGCAGCACGACGCGGACCCACACCCCCAAGGACCGCAGTCAGCCACCACACTGGGAGAAATGCATGAATAACCAGCGGCCCGGTGCACAAGAGGCTGAATTGAAACAGTAATTTCCCTTCTTGACAGCGTAGCTAGCGGAGAGGGAGGACTTCTGCGGGACAAGTAGCGCCGAAGGGACGAGTAGGCGAGCAAGGCAGCTTGCCAGCACTGGAAAAGGGTATACGCATTTACAAAAGGCTTTTGCCCACAACAGCTTTATGTCACCCCAGAAAGGGAACACTGCACCTGTCCCCAGTATTAGGGCAGCAGTAGGGCTGATCTGTTACAGAGAAGAAAGATGGTGAGGAAAGTAACGTTTATTTAGTGACCATACCATCGTTTCTAAATGGATCACAAGTCCCTACAACTACTGGGTTTCAAAGATGGACAGTGGCACGACGAACTGGCGCTTTTGTACGCCTTGGAGGTTCTTGCATGCCTGCGCTAGCGGTCTTGTCGAGCGGGGGGGTTTCAGTGCAGATGGTGGCATCATCACCGAAAAGCGTACACGACTGTCGAATGACAGCGCTGTGACCGAGCTGAAGCGTAGCAAGATGAAAAAGCCGGAGTTCTCATTAATTTCCAAAATCTCACAGGTATGAAGGAAGCTCAACCTGAATAAGTTATCCACTCTTCCTCCTCCTCATTTCCTCCTTCTTTCTTCCTCTTTGTACAGTAAAGCAGATGGGAAACTTGGCATTTTTTTACAGGGCCCACTGGCTCTAGCTATAGTACTTTATGATTTAATTTTATGGAGGGCCACCGACCCGGTCCTCTGTTTTAAACATTTTTGGGGAGTGAGTGCCACATACAGGCACTCAATCTATGTAATTTTTCTGGAGGGGCCACCTACCTGCTCCTTGGTTTGAAAACTTTTTGGATGCCACATACAGGCATCAATCTATTCCATTTTTCTGGAGGGCCACCTACCTGGCTCCCTGGTTGAATTGAAACTTTTTGGACTGCCACATACAGGCACTATCCAAAATTGAATGCTCTCCATAGCAGCCTTCCACACGTTGTCTCCATTGCTACCTCCAAAAGTCGACTCATAGAGCTGCTCCATACATCATCCCTTATCAAAAGCAGTGTTTTCAGGCCGAAAAATTTGGGTTGTTTGTTCGGATTCCACATCAAAGTTGTTAATTTGTCGCCACCCTGCTGTGTTATCCACCAAATACACTGGCAAACTTTTACCATTACGGATTATTATTTTAGCGCTCTTGCGCATCTGTTTACATTCCCCTCACCCGCCATATCCAAAACTTATAAGAACGCTAATACACTTGATCTTATACAAAAGGTCTTAGAAGTGCTGTTGGGGTAAGCCTAGAGACAGGGGCTTGGATTGGGCAAAGCTCGGCTGGCAGCGGAGCGGCCCAGCACATCCCAAGATCCAACTAACATAGTTTTAACTGCAGCACACCTTTAATCTACTACTAGTTCACGCCACTCATACATGGTCCCCTATCAAACAGCTGTGTGTCAGGCAGAATTTTGGGTTTGGGTTGTGTCATGGCTTCCACAACAAACTTGTTAACTTTTCGCCACCCTGCTGTGTAATCCACAAAACTACTGGCAAACTTTTACCATTTCGGATATATTTCAGCGTTTCTTGCGCAATCGTTTACATTCCCCTCACCCGCCAATTCCAAACATATAAGGAACGCTACTACACTTAACTTGGTGCAGGCTGGGACACGAGTCGGCCTGGGGCTGGTATATACTGCCGACGCAGAGGATTGCGGGGGCCTACCCGGTACCAGGTGTTTCAGGCCTTACTATGCCTCTCCTCCTCCAACCTCCTCCACCTCTCCTCTCCTCGAATTACCATCCGTGGAGCACATCATGGGGTCATCAGTCGGTGAGTAGCTCAGGCACAGCAGCCAGCAGTGCCGTCGCTAAGCGACAGCAGGCGTGCTCAAACTGCTGAGCCTAGGTGATAAAAAGGCACACCGCCCAAGAGCTATTACAGGGATTTCCGCATCAAACTTGTTAACTTTGTCGCCACGTGCTGGTAATCCACAAAATATACTGGAAAACTTTTTTTCATTTACGGATTATTATTTCAGCGCTTCTGCGCAGATGTTTACATTCCCTACACGCCCATATCCTAACTTATTAGAACGCTACTACACTTGATCTTATACAAAAGGTTCTTAGAAGTGCTGTTTGGGAGTAGCCTAGAGACAGGGGGGTTGGATGGCGGAAAGCTCGCCTGGCAGCGGAGCGCAGCTCCATGCCACGATCCAAACTAACATAGTTTTTACGAGCACCTTTAATTCTACTACTAGTTCACTGCCTCCATACATGGTCCCCTTATCAACGAGCTGTGTAAGGCAGAATTTTGGGGTTTTCAGGCTTCCATGTTAACTTTGTCGCCACCTGCGTTGTTTAATCCACAAAAATGACTGCAAAATTTATCATTTACAGATATTATTGGCGCTTCTTGCTCACCCTCTTTGGTTCCTCTTCTGGGCACCCATGGTTTTGAAGCCCTCGGAGGTCATTTAGGGTATGCACCATGCCGCTCTCTAGCCTGCCGCTGCTGGCCGCGCCTCTGCATGCCGTTCCCCTATAGTGGCAGGGCAATTATTTGCGAATGTTTTAATTGCTATTAGCTTTATTCCCGGGTACTCTGTCATGGCCAATGCTGTGGGCCCCATAGTTTTTGCGCATTAATGGTGCGATATTAAAGCAAGCCTCAGAGGCTCCATGATGCTGCCCTGCTGTTTCCTGTCCATTTCCGTGGTGTTTCCATCCTTTTCTGAGGTTCCCAGGTGTTTGGCCAAAGATTCCTGTGCAGAGCCTTGGTCTCCCTTGAAAAAAAAATGCTCGATCTCCCCATTGACTTTAAATTTTGTGGTTTTGGGCTCGTTACTCGAATACGGTTGGCACTCGGCATCGGAAGAAAAAGTTCTTCTCGACTAACGATACCCGAGCATTTAGGCTCGCTATCTCTGTGGCGAAATCCGGCACATGAATTCTCATTGAACTTTGGGGATTTATTCTAAAACACAATTTTTTTCGTGTTGGACCAGGAGAAACTATAGGCCAGTCTCCGGGCACGGGCGATGGGGGTGCGCGTGTGTGCCCTCGTAGCGAATCTATTTTTGGGGATGGTTGGGGAGGGGGCCTGCCCTGTACCCATGCCGGGTTTAGGGAGAGCAGTCATAGGATGGGCTCCGTTCTTCATTGATGACAATCCTCTTCTTTTTTGGAAGGGTCCCCGCAAGGTATTTATTTAGAAATTGTGGAAAAAATTGAATTCAAACGATTGGGCACAGATCAAAACTTACCACGGGTCATTTCAGATTCAACAGTGGACTTCCTGGATCTACGAATCTCTATTCAAGATGGAAGAATCAATACTACTCTGTTTCGTAAAGAAACCGCCATCCGAAGAACCAAGAAAAACATCATTTACAGTCATTCATTAATTGTCGCTCTCGGAATATTATTTACTGTCTTCAGTGCCCCTGCTCCATGTTATATGTTGGTCAAACCACACAAGAATTCAGAAAACGTGCCCAAAAACATATCTCCACTATCACCAATGCAAACCAGGATCTCAGGCAGGGTAAAACCCTTACAACTGTGGCCAGACACTTCCTTCAATGCCATCAGGGCAATCCTCGCGGCCTTCGCCTCATTGGACTTGAAAAATGACAGTTAAATAT
Source organism: Engystomops pustulosus (assembly GCA_019512145.1). Classification (NCBI taxonomy): domain Eukaryota; kingdom Metazoa; phylum Chordata; class Amphibia; order Anura; family Leptodactylidae; genus Engystomops; species Engystomops pustulosus. The sequence continues at coordinate 3,142 of WNYA01004224.1, read as the reverse complement.
TCGGGGAGGGGATGTTGTACCGGCCCTTTTACGGGCGGAAACAAAATGGATATACCGTCTAAAATGCAAAGCCCCGGAAGGCATGAATGAGGACTTCTTCTTTGGAGGTTTTTACAAAAGGTAATCATGTTCTTATATTCATCTTTACTTTATTTCACTTTTTTTCAGCAGCCACTAGGGGAGTGGTTCAAATTCTTTTTTCTTTTCACTGTTTCAGGTTTTGTACACTTCTTTTTCACCTTTTTGGGTCACCTTCAGGTGTCAATGCATGTGACCCCTTCCCTCACGTACACTCTTACCCTCACTTTTTCGGGTTTGTGAGTAGCCCTACACATTCACCCAACATGCACAGCCTCATCACCCCATCCATTTTTTCATTATCACAATTTGTGTACAATTGTCTGCCACTCGTCCATCACTTTTGCTCTTCACTGGTGAGTCACACCTTCCATGGCAATTTCCAGGGATCTTATCTGGATTATATCCAGGGCACATCACTACTATCATCTCTCTGTTTCACTCAGGTAAGCACTTTGCACTTCACACACTTCATAACCTTGTTACTGATTTTTCAACATCGCATGTACTAATTTGCCTTACTTACCTTTATTCTATAGATTGTTATTGGTCCAGCATTCACCTGATGTTGCTCTTATTCCAACTTATACCTCACATGGTCAATTGAGACCTCTTTACATCAAGCCTGCCCACATGAACAAGATTTATTTTTCACCAGCCCTTCCAGTCGGACTCCTTGGCGCATCTGGATCCGGTTTCTACCGTCTTATCCACAGGCGTATTTAACCATAGAATTTGAGATCTAAAATATATATTCCTTCTTATACATGTTTAATTATTTTTGTTACATGAATGTATATATGATGAATTCATTGTATTGTTTTCCCTTTTTCTGGGGGGAGATTTTTGACCCAGCAGTTTTTGGTGGATGCATTTGTATTTTATTATATGGCATGTGAGTATGGATGGTCATGGGCCCATGAAAGTATGTGTGAGTGGATGCATGGTATACATTTGCATATTTATTTAGTGTACACCTAATTTTATGCTTTCACATTTGTTGTTTTATGTATTCATTTATTAGTGAATTCCATCATGTATTTAATTTTACTGACTGACTATATATATGGTATCATGAGGTTCACTTTTTAGTCACTTGCATGACATGTTGCATGACCGGCAACTCAAGGGGTTAACTATTATCATTAGTCACCCGTAACCAGCAAAGGTTGGGTACACTACATATGCACGCGGCACTTTATTTATCACACAATACCACATATATTTGGTCACAAGATTCCTTCTTTCACACACCTCCTTTTCGGTTATTTTTCCGTTTTTTTTCGTATTTTCATTTTTGCCCATTGGCTGTCCGTTCCATTACTTACATGCCGGCGCGCTCAATATTATGGGCAATAGCACAACTCAATCGTGCGGTGTGGCGCATGCGCACATACTTACCTCCACTTGGACATGATATTTGCGAGGGGAAGAAAGGAAGAGGAGAGAGAAAAGAAAAAAAAAATAATATTTTTTTTTTTTTTTTTCCTCGCTGCGCGCGTCACTTCCGCTGGAAGTCACATGATCTGGGTCCAGCTGACATCATAGAATCACTCCCCCATAAAATGGAGACTGCACAGCTAGTTCAGCACCCCTGAGGAAGCTAGGCGACTAGCGATACGCGTGGGGTCTTCTCCCCAGCTCTTCTCCTTCCCCCCACCGCATTCTACGACAGGACTTTGCCATCTTTACAGGTAAAACCGAGCGTGGACCCTGGGCTAGCGCCCATCACACTTTTTTTAGTATCTTGGGTTTTTTTTCCCCCCAGACTTTGTACATTTGTACACTTAGTCAAACCGCACCTTGGTTTTGGGACATAGCAAGGTTTTTTCCAACTGATTCATCATCGTACAGTGCCTTACACTTGTGTAGAGGAAGGGGTTCTCTGCAGGTAGGGGGAGCTGGTGGTGTGCAGAGCAACCAGCACTATCATATGCTGGGTTGCTCTGCCTGTTGAATTTGTGTGCTTTGCACACTTTTTAATGGTTTTTATTGTTGTTTGTTCTTGCTGTGCTCTTTTTGCATTATTAATAAAATTGTATATCTTTGGTCATATAGCGTACATCTGTGTTCATTTATAATTTTAGGCCTAGCAAGCATAGGCGCTGACTTAGCAAACCAAGTTCATGCTTTGCCACAGCTCCCGCGATCCAGCGGTGTGTTCTCTGACGCTGATTCGGGTTCTGCCGGGATTCACTAAGGTCGTGCTCCCGATGCCCACTAGGTGTCGCTGCTGCACTGAAGTCCACCGAAGTCCACCGTCTCGGTGTATGTGAGTGCTATTTTTGCGACACAATTTTTTTTTTTAATTCCGGGGTTTTTCCAAATCCGTTGGGTTTTCCGACGGCCACGCCCCCCATTTCTGTCATGTGAAATCCGATCACGTGCTCCAAAATCCCGGGCAATTCGGCGCAAATCGGAAAAATACAGGAAACCCGGTGGAAAAACGCGATTCGGACCCTTAGTAAATGTGCCCCAACATGATGGGGAGTTGAGAGTTCACAATATGAGGAGGACGTGAAAAATCACAATATGAGGGGGAGGTGAGAGGTCACAATGCGAGGGGGAGGTGGAGGAGGCCACAATATGAGTCACAGTATGAGAGGGTTCCAAAATATGGGGAAGGGTTATGAGAGTGGAAAATATGGGGCATATGAGAGGGGGACTAAATATGGGGCATATGAGAATTTGGGAGTTTGAGAGGGAGTTACAATATTAGGGAGAGATGAGACAAGCCACAATATGGGGAGGAGATGAGAGGGTCCACTATATGAGGGGGAGATGAGGGGCCACAATATGATAAGGAGATGAGGTGCCACAATATGATGAGGAGATGAGGGGCCAAAATATGAGGGAGAGATGAGAGATCAGAGAGAAGTCAAAGGGAGAGGAGGCTACAATATGGGTCACAGTATGAGAGGGGGCTCACATTTTGGGGGGTATGAGAGGGGGCCAAATATAAGGGGTTTATCAGAGGGAAAAAATATGAGTCATATGAAAGGTGGGCAAAATATGTGGTGTATGAGAGAGGCCCCACAATTTGGGGGATATGAGAGTGGGTTAC
>WNYA01004223.1:0-19920 GCA_019512145.1 Engystomops pustulosus | reverse complement strand
AGCCGTATTGGAATCATTGGGAGCTCCGGTCAGGGTTTTTTATACTCTATACAATACCAATCCTTTTGTTCTAAGGAAAGATAAGGCCTTGTAAAAGACCTCCCAGTGCCTCCCAGATTTTGCCTCACAAATTGTCCCTCTCAAGGCAGAAAAGTAATATGATAGAATGAATGATGTACTACTATTCCAAATAGTATAAAATTATCTGGACCCCACTAGTGTTTCATTGTAGGTCTGTCTGTTTTTTAGTGCAACATTAAAAAGTAATCCCCAACCCACTTCCAGAAGAAAGAAATTATGCTTACATAAAATGTACAAATGCAGGTACAGCCCCAAGTGAATATTTCCAGATTTCAGGGTATGCTGCAGATTGTACATACCTATTGGTCAATGTTAGATTTTTTCAGCCACAACTTCCCGTTTTTTAATATAGACAATTTTACAATGTGTTTTGCACATTTTACCCCTTTAATTACAGCCTCACAGTATATCTGAATTTAGATGCATGTGGAGTATTGTCAGCCTAAACAATAAAAATGGGAGATAAAGAAGACAGACCCACCCACAAAAATTCACCAATTCATTTAGGTAGTTCATGAGACATGTTGAATAAAAGTATTTGCAAGTTGTCCTACATCATAACAGGAACTCCATGCCAATAATTATGAATAAATCATTTAAATATGAGGATTTAGGACCTAAAGCCGCAACCAACCTGTTGTCCAGGAAAGTGACAAATCCACAATGATGTATTCCTATATTCCGCATAAGCTAAAAAAAAAGCCATGCTAGGATGTCCGCTCCTGGCATAATTGATGTCCCATGGTCCACGTATAATTATATCATCGGGTTGTGGACTGGTGAAGGTTGCATATGATGATGTTTTTGTCTATGGGATTTTTTTCAACTTGAAAGGGGTTAGGGAAGAAAAAAGCTTCTCTGTTTCCATGATTCCTTACAGAGGATTAGTGTTCAATTTCATTTTTTCCCTATAATTTTTAATTCTCCAGAATATAAAAGGATACACCTGCAGCTTTTGCAGAAAGGTATGCCGTCTCCAACTATAATCCCCTGCCTATCCACCAGGGCAAGTAGGAGCAATAGAAACACCAAGAGTAGGAGAAATAGTAACACAATTTTATTACTCTGTAATGTCTTATTTTCTTTGTATATGTACCCAAAGAGCTATAAAGCACTGCAGAATATGATGGCTTTATAAAGATTTACTTATGTGCTAGAACTTTTAACCAGCCTCTTAATAATCTAGCTCAGTGATGGTGCACCTTTTAGAGGCTGCTTACCAAAACAACACTTAATTATCAAAGTTCTGACACAATGGGGCCCCATTTACTAAGGGTCGCAGATTGCACTTTCGTCGGACTAAAAGTGCGTGATTTAACTTTCAAGTTGTGTCGAAATCCAAAGCACTTACATTAAATGCACCACTTAAAAGATGGTGAACTCCATCGAACCTGAGCGGGGAAGCGACACATGCACGATATCGGGCTCACGATCTTGAATCGCGGCAGAGTGCATTATTGTCAGACAATGAATGCACATTCGGTGAACTCCGTCGGACAGGTAAGTAAATGTGCCCCGATTTCATTAGCAACTTTTGCTCCCTGCTCTGCCACAGCTTGCAATTGTATTGGCCACTTGAGGACACCAATAAAGTTGAACAAAGAATGGGAAATTTACATTATCATTTAGCTTCCCTCCAGGGTCCCCTTGAGCAGTAAGAGTCACGAGGCAGGAGCTCCAATAATAATTAAGCCCTGTCCACACCTCCTTGCTTCTCCTGCAGTCCCACAAAGTGTTGCTTTAAAATAGCACTGAGCGCAGAACATCCCGGGCTACCGAGGACTTCAGGAGGATGCATTGAGTCACTCAACATGACTGGTAAACTCTGGAGTGCTGGCCCAAGTGCCCACAGAGAGGGTCATGAGGCCCGTTGGCATGTTTGCCATAGGTTTATTACTAGCTAATATTGGTGCATTGGCATAATGTATAGTAAATTAAGCTTGCTCATTTTTGCTTGTTATTCAAGTGGCTTGTGATTTAAGTGGAGTTCAAACAAGTAGATTTTGTGTGTGCTAAGAGTGACTCTGTGTTTTGGGTAATTGTGTACATAGGTTCTACCTATGCAATCCCTGTGCAGATTAAGTCAAATCCAAGTGACACAATTTAAATAGCTTTTTTTCTTTCTTTGCTTGGTCTGCTAATTAGGAGGTGGAATTAGTGTGCACATGTGATAAATTAGAGGATAAAAACACATTTTTTAGTTTGCTCCTTTTGCTTGTTAACTATTTCACTAATAGTATACAGTTTTTGTAGCTAGGATATGGCTAGCAGGATTGGTGGTATATCCAGGTAGGTAGCTGGGTTACTGTAGCTAGAGGGGTTACAAAGGGGTCCAAGAAAAGGAAGGCCACTCCTGCTTCGGAACACCCTTCAGAAATGGCAGCCCTAGCATTTCCTGCTCTCTCTTACATCAGGGGAGCAGCCCAGCTAGTAGCAGGGAGTATGGTAGTGCAGATAAGCCTTGACAGCTAGTGGTTGTAGGGGACTCTATAACCATTAAGATGGATAGAATAATTTGTCGCCAAGACCACATCAGCCGAATGGTTTGCTGTCTCCCTGGTGCCAGGCTTTGGCAAGGGGTGGAAAGGGTGGTTAAATTACTGGGAGGGGCTAGGGATGACCCAGCTGTTGTGGTCCATGTTGGAACCAATGGTAGGAGCCTTAACAGTAATTTTAAAAAATCTAGGTTCAAGGCTTAATGGAAGGACCTCCAAGTTAGTATTCTCTGGAATACTACCTGTGTCATGCACTTCACAGAGAATACAGCAGGAGCTTATGGAGTTAAATGCATGGCTCAGATTTTGATGTAGAACAGAGGGATTTGGGTTCCTGGAGACTGGGCTGACTTTTCATTGGGGAACAAGTTATTTTCCACAGATAACTTGCACTTGAATAAAAAGAGTCTGCTGTGCTGGGGGGGGGGAGATCCTAGCAGGGGTGGCGGAGTATTTAAACTTGTATTAGGGGAGGAGGACAAGGAACAAACTAAAAGGGTATACAGGTCAGAGAGGGGGCAGTCATTGTTGGAGGGTGAAGAAGTGTACGGTGAAGAGGGGAGTAAGGCAGTAGATAGGGAGATCCCCACACTACAAACCTATACTGAGGACATATGTGTCCATAAAATTACTATGAATCAAATAAAAACAAAATGAATGTGGAAAATTAAAGTGTATGCTCACAAATTCCCGAAGTATGGCAGACAAAACAGGTGAGCTTGATGCACGGTATTAGAGGAACAATTAGTTGGTGTAGCTGAGACATGGTTGGATGCATCACATGATTAGATCACATGTTAGTATTCAAGAAATAGGTGGTATATGTCTAGAGACTTGAAGAAACTTGAAAGCATGCGTTAATGAGACTGCGGTCAATGATGAATGTGAGGAGGCTGATACTTTGTGGGTCGAGATTCCAAACCAAGAGAGCTTTGAGAAAATGATTTTTGGTGTATTATAGAGAGGAAATAGAGGGTCTCCCAGAGTTCTTAAAGAATTCAGTTCTGTTATTGCTTTGCCGCTGTTTGAAATCTTTAAAGATTCCCTACGGTGCCAAGTGACTGTGAATGGTGAACACAGTGCCAATATTTAAAAAGGGCTCTATTTCTATGCCATGCATTTATAGACCTGTAAGCTTAACTTCCATTGGGGGTGCATGGCTGGATGCGAACTGGTGAGCTCCCGGGGACCCTAACCTAATCCCATCTCCCAGGCAGCCATCGCCGTGACAATTCACCCATACCGGCTCTGGACACCCTCTGCTTCAACCCTGCAGAATATCACGGCAGCCATCGATTGCGCTGGTGCCTCTCTGCTCGCTGGTTGAACAAGGCTTCTTCCGTCATTGCGGCAAAGGGGGATTGTGTCGGAGGGTGCTGTGATAACCCTGCCCCAGCCTGCCTTGTCCCTGGCCGGCCAGCACCATCTTGGACCGTGGACCTGTCGTTTTCTCCTGCTGCTGCACCCACTAAGTGGGATTAATTGTTGCCTGCCCAGATCATCCTCAGGGGAGGAGGTAGGATACATACATACATCTCCCCTTGGACGAGACCTCTGCGCCCTACATATTACTTAGCCTACCGTGGACCCAGTGACTCTCCTTTCTGCGTCCTGTCATATATTAACCCCTTCAGACTTTATAGTGCAGCTTCTGTTGTACACAACCCTGGGCTATCCCAAGTGCCTATTACTGCAATTACCCACTGGCAAATGGTTTCCCAGTCTTACTGCCCACTAGTGCTATCTAAATATTACTATGGGTAACAGGAGGAAGATTTATAATTTCCAAAATGGTGTCCAGCGCTTCTGCGCCACCTTCAGACGATGATTCTATTCCAGAGAACCCTCCATTCCATTCATTAGAACCACTGGAAACGCAGGCGTGCTCTACCTCCCAAGTGGTCCAGGAGAAAATTCAAACAAATGCTGCCAAAAAACTAGGGAACTTTTTCCGTACACAACATTGCTCTCCCTCGAGGTTCATCTCCCTCGTTTTTTGAGGGTTTGCAGAGCCCACCACAGCTCGAACATCCAGAAGCTGCACTTGACCTCTTGGACCCAGCTACAATGCTGGATCGCAAGTTTGCAGAGGTGTTGGCGGCCATTAACCTGTGTCAATCCAAAATGGTCACAAAAGGGATACAAGTATTCCATGGTCTTCCCGGCGAAACTGCGCATTGTAGATGGCCAGAAGTCCTGGCTCTTCACTGGGTGGATGCTGCCCATCGAGCAGCCCGTGCATCCGAAGGGTCCCCCCCTCCTGAATGAAAAGGACTGTCTGCCATTCTTGGTCCACGTTTCCTGTTACTGTGCATAGGCTGTCTAATTTGACCTAAGGGCTTATGTTTCTTTCTCCTCTAACTCTAATGTTGAATTGCCTCCTTACAGGATGACTTGGTTTGCTGGGCATTATACAGACCCTTCCCCGACCTATTCTCCCCAACCCAACCATTTCCCCCCTTATATGGCTATATGATATGGCTGCCAATGATCTACTGAAAACATATATGCAAAATTGGGTTAGGGTCACGGGATGAACACTGTGGGTTTGTCTTAAGTTAGGGACCACTTCTCCATTGCTTAGTTTGTTTGTGGGTGAAGGTCTTCACTACTACTGTTAGAAGTGCTAGATAGGAGGTTCTATTGTTCTTCCTAGGGTAGTTTAATCTGTTCTGATTTTATTTGTAATGCTTGTCAATGGTTGTTCGTCTACCTCTGCATCGTTTGAAAGCATGAATGTTTGGTTGTCCATTGAATGTTTGGTTGTCCATGTCTCTCTCCTCTTACTTGGTCAAACTTGATGGACATATCAACTATGAAATTCTGGAAAACATGACGTTTCTGACCCCTGAGGGGTACGCAAGGTCAATTAATTATCCTTTTATAGACACTCCTAGAACGCACTGTCTCTGAGAGGCGCAGGAAGTGATTTAGAGTTGTCCACACAACCTCTGGATATGGCACAACAATAAATCACAACCTTTATTATCAAACAAATAAGCTGCCACCAGTTCTCCTTTAATATAAGGCCGGTCCGTAACGGGATTATATAGGGGGAGGAACCAACCCGGTAGCATGTATTTAACCAATACACGGACCTGGGGAATCATGGATCGAGAAAAAAGTCATGGATCAAGATAAAGTCACTAGTTGCATGCCATTGACATCAGTTTTCTGGCATGCAATTAATGCTAAATCATCTCAACTTACTTTTGAGACCAGTGGAAACATTCAGATCACAGCTCACTGGGTTATTTCTCTGCATGGCCTACTGTACCAATTTTAGAGAAAAATGGCAAAAACATCTGTTGCAAATCATCCTCTGGATGCATATACACCTATATCAAGGTGTCAGTCCCTATCTCATGGCTGCATTAAAGGTAATTAGATGTCCATGTTTAGCTCTTCATATTCATTTGTACACTAATTCCAGAAACAGCCAAGAGGGCAGCCTCAGCTATTTTTGGTCTACTGTAACTATTAAATACATAAAGACATGTGCAACCATCTCTGAGTTATTTTTGCAATGTAATGTCTTATTTTATTTGTATATGTCCTCCATGATTTGTAAAGAACTACATAAATAAAGATTATTATTAATGGCTAGGAGTAACATAACCTGTGAATATGGCATAAATGCATAAGCAGGGAAGTCTTTCAAGAATGATCTTGTAAGTCAGGATGACAACAGATTTGCATCTGTTTAAAATTTATATTGTGCACACTGTTGCCCATACATTGTGGAAAGATAGATAGACATACAGACAGATGCATAATAGATATATTTTAGTTACATTGACCAACAAATAATGCATATGAAATAGAGGTATATGAGATGTAGATGTCAGTTTCTTCTCTCTACTTAAGAGGATCCTGGTGTCATAAAATTGTGTTAAAATGTGTAATACTGAGCGGATGGGGACACAAGGTGGAACAAATGGCACTTATCTTCGTATAGTGTTTATGCATGTAGGCAGTGATATCTAAGGGCCCTGAGAATGTTTACACACAACTCATCTACTGTTGCTTAACTATGTGAAACGTTCTGGAAATAGAGAGTTCCAATTAGATAAATGAACTGCAGCCCATTTGTTTTAATTACCATCATTAATATGCAACACAATATGCATCATATTTAACCCCGTATTGTTTGTCTTTCAGTGTGTTCAAGCTCAGAAGTCATTCCGAACACCAAGGAATGTTTTGCTACTAGGAACATCTTCAATAATCAGATGACCTGCTAATGAATTCTTCTAGCCTCCCACTGGTTGGCTGTTTCATTTCCCTTTATTAGATTATCCCTAAGGGATATTGAAAGCAGTTGAAGTTACGGTTATGATGTTTTTAGAAGGAGCAAAGTTGCAGTCACATGTCCCAGGAGGATGGGAGTTATTTCAAGGAATGCAGGCAGATGGAGCTAAATAGAAGGATGTCATAAGCATTAAATAAAACAAGGTTAAATAAGATGAATAGAGGATGGAGTGCATGTGGGGGGTCTTCAGTAATAATAAATGAGTCAGCACTGATTCACATACAAATTTTCCTATAAAAGGAGTTGTCCAGGAATTTGTATTGATGGCTTATCCTCTGGATAGGTCATCAATTTTTAATGGTCAGGGTACAATAGCTGGCTCTCACACTAATCAGGTGATCAAGGCAGCATTACACAGAGGAATGGCTCTGTGGTCTGTGCAGAGTTATACTGTATAACTATAGGTGACACTCTTATTGACGGTTGATGCCACTAACTTCTTTTTGTATTTTGTTCTGTTATACCCAACTTATTGGTGTAGGGACATACAGCAATCAAATATTGCTGGCCAACCCTGAGCATCACTGGGCAACAATTAAAAAAACTAGCACTCTCCTTAGTTACCACATTGATATAGCTACATTAAAACTGACCAAATAAATTCTAAAATGTCTACTCTGTCCTTAACACTGCAGATCTTTTCCATATTTGCATTTGCATTTTTTGCGTTTTTAATTCCCCCTACTTCAAAATGCCAAAACTGTAGGACAAATTGTAGTAATTTCTAGTAACAAGTTAATAAACCCTCCAATGTACTAAAAAGCACGGAAAGAAATCCAATTGCGGTGAAATTAATAGTAAAATACTTTGCTTGTATGGATTTTAATGTGCAGTGCAAAAACACTTCCCATTTATTCCTTTGGGTCAGTATGGAACACCACATTTTAATTATTTTTTAATATCTAAAAAAAATACTTTAACACCCAGAAATCTTTAGAATTCAGTGCATGGAATTGTATAAGATGCAATTTTTTGCAAGACAAGCTGAATGTTTTCATTTACGCCGGTTCTGGAAAAATGGTAAGTTTTGATCACTTTTAATTCCAATTTTTAAGATTGACAAAGGTTGATAAACATGTTTTGTTTCATTGATTATTTTATATTTTGATCAATTGGGGCATTTTTGTATGGGTGGGGGTTTCTCATATGTTTATAATTATGTTGTTTTTATTTGCGTTAGATGAAATGTTACATTAGCATGAATTTTACATTTTTTGAATATTTTTTTTAAGCATTTGCGAATGAATTTCAGACAGATGTTTCCTGAATGACCAGTGGCTCATGGTTGTTATATAAGGTTTTTATATTTCAAAAGAATACCTAATTGCCCACCATATCCCCTTTTCTCTTAGACTCCATATGATGACAAGAAAGTCCGAAAGGGTTTCCAGAATGCCCTAAATGAATGATATGCATGCTCCATTTATTTTTATGGGACTTTTGGAATATATAGATAGATTCCATAGGAGGCAAAGAAACCTGTCCTGTAAATACCGGATTGGGGATAATCTGTAAAATATAAAACACATCGGGTGAGATTTATCAGGGCTTGTACGCCGTCATATGATGAATGCCCCCCATAATGTTTTGTAGCAGAACAGTCTTAAGTGAATGAGATTAAACGGCAATATATTTCTCTGTTGTAAGCCATATAGCCAATGTAAATGATAAAAAGAGAGAGCTCAGAAAAATTCCAAGGCCCTTTCAAGCAGGTCACTAGCAGGTAGGAAAAATTGGACCCCATTTATCTTAAATTGCTGGCCTATTCTAATGTTGGCCCATCAAAATATGACTGTTAGAAAACTCCCTTTAAATTAATAGTTGGCATAAATTAAACAAAATTGTTTTATTAATGAACTATAAATTGCCCACCCATCTAGGCAACTCAGAGGGGTTATGAAGATTAGCACGTTTCAATCTTTCATATATTAAAAACAAGTAACACACTTATTATGGTTCACAGATTATTTCATGGGGGTTCCCATGTCAAGTAGTGGTTCACTTCTGTTTAGTGTAAATGACAATGATACATTAAAGATCAATGTTCATTTGACATCAGCTATCTCTATAAGGGAAAACAAAAGGATAGTCTAAATAAATATATGTACAAACATTGTGAGGAAGGAAATTCCTTGCTAGACAAATAATTAGCAAATAGTTTAGAAAAATACTTAACTAGTCAGTGAGGCATCTCTGTTCCAGTGTCGCCATAAAGCAAACAGGGGACATTGCCTATAGAGATTTAGAGTTTTTCAGGGTGCAGTAGACATAGGCTTATTGTGACTGACCTAGAGCCCATGTATATTTAAAGGGAACCTGTCACCACACTAAACCCAACCCACAAGCCTACAAACAGTACCTTCTTCTGTAATATGTTTGTGCCCTTGAGGTCTTTTTAGCATATTTTTAGGTTGCAGCATGCATGAAAAATCATCTTTTATTCTTTTGTAGGATGCAGTCAGGCAGTCAAGTAACCCTCCTCCTGCAGTCAGGTAACCCCGCCTTCTGCAGTCAGTGTGCTCTTCCCACTCTATGAACCTGGCATCCCAGCCCTGCCTCCTAATTGTGATGTCATTCTGTGGCGATCTGGAGATATGTTAGGCAAGGCTGGGATGCAAGTAGCAAGCAAACTTTCTGCAAGAGGTGGGGTTACCTGACTGCAGGAGGTGGGGTTACCTGACTGTCTGACTGCATCCTACAAAAGAATAAAATATGATTTTTCATTCATGTTGTAACCTAGAAATATATGCTAAAAAGACCTCCAGGGGATGTGCATATTACAGAAGAAGGTACTGTTTGTTTAGATTTTGAGCCCCATGGGGACAGGGAACAATTTGACATGCTTTGTGCGGAGCTGCGTAATCTGTGTGCGCTATATAAAGAATTATTATTATTATTTTTATTATTACTGTTTGTGGGCCTTGGGGGGGGGGGGGGGATTAGTATAGTGACATGTTCCCTTTAAAGCTTGCCTTGATGTCTATAGTGTATTAAAATAAAGGGAAAAATAATTAAGGGGGATGTGTGTAATTTCTAAGGAAGAGATCATTATTGTCATAAGTGTCATAATGCTTGGCCTATTCACCAGACTGATTGGGCAGGTTACTCAGAAAGTTCCAGCTCAGCAGGGGAGCATACTCATCCTTCATCCTAATTTTTAGTGGTTCTAAATATGGAACCTGTTTCTACTAGAATGTCTTTAAACTACCACCTTTGAAAAGTATTAAGTGTTATACATAAACCTGACCCATGTATTGCAGGATGAGGCCCCCAGAAGAAGCAAGACAAAACATGTGTTGGGGTGGCTACGGTTGTTTTTATCCATTAATATGCACCATTAAAGGTTTCATTAAATTTCTTTGAACATGTTGAAGTCATTTTTTGTAGGGGGCATAGAAAGTACATTATTGAGGTCTATTACAGATAAATGGTTTAGTGGAAAACCACATTTATTGGATGTAGCCAACTGATGCAATGAATTCATAATATGATTCTATTGTTTCTACATGATAACAACAAAAAATGACTAATTTACATAAGGGAATTAATAGAAAGTAATTATTCCTTCAATCCTTAAAGGGGTTTCTCAGAAATCCTGGTAAACCTAGTATTCCCACAGCATAGGTAACTACCATTAATTATAAGTAAGCTTGAACTTAGCAATTGTGGCAGTAAAAAAAAATGTAGACAAAAAAGTTATCTTATCTATGATGATTATGTATCCAATGATAAGCTACTGGATGTTTATACAAGTTGTTTGGGGTTTTCAAGTAAAGAGACAAACTATAGGATTGGAGTTATTACACCATTATCACTCCCAGGAAAAGATTTGCAGACACCACTGCATGAAAAATAAAAAGTGAGTTAAAGTATTGATCATTTTATAGTGATGTCTATAATTACTTGAATTTACCAAACTTTTGGATCTACCCTTTAAATCTTAGGGCAATTGTCCATGTGTCCATGTGTCCATGTGTTATCCACCAATATCCTTAAAGAGGTTATCCTTGATTTAAAAATATGTATTTGTGAGGGGCTATAAAACAATAAATCAATAAAACTCACCTCATCCCATTCATCCACGGTGCCACCTATCACTGCCAGGTCCCTGCATGTTTAGAGAGGCAAGGAGTTTAGTCCCTACTCTTGTCTTGCGCCTGCTAGAGCCTGAAACTCATGCTGTAGAAGAAGATTTGGGGAAGTGGTTGTAAACAAAACAGAAACCAAGCAGTGGCTGCAGGAGGTGAGTATAAGTGGTGTATTGTTTTTATAGTCCCCCTAGCCATTTATAATATTTTTAAAATCCCTTCCAATCTCTATTACAAAATCAGCATGTTTTCTATCTTACAAAGGAAACCTACCACTTCGGATAGGGCTTATAAGCAGGACATGCCGTGCACCAGCTCAGGGTGAGTTGGTGCCGGCGCTTATCTTCGCTATGTTTTTAAACTGTTTTAAAGCATTTAATCACTTTATTAATGTTTATATCGGAACTAGCTTCCCCGCACCGAGATCCGCGTTCAGCGCACGACCATGTGCGACTGAATAGGAAGTGGCAAAGCGCATGGTGCGCCGAGCGTGGACCTCGGTGCGGGGAAGCTAGTTCCGATATATACATTAATAAAGCCCTATCCAAAGTGGTAGATTTCCTTTAAGTATTTGCAAAGGTTGCAATCCACTATGAAATTCTGCTTTTCTGCATGTTATTAATAAAAAGTCTTGATAAATGTGTATATTAATTGTAGTGAATGCACGCTATGCACATTCTAAAATCCTAATTTGTGCCACTTTTTACAGTTCGCTCTCCAAAAAGCTGTTTAGATAGTTAACAAAAGACAAATGAGTTACTTGGAGGTATTAAATATAATTGATTGAAATAATCATGCTGTTACATTATGTTTTACCAGAAGCACATTCTGTGCTGTGGGTCTGTATCAGCACACAGATAAGGGGAGTAGTCTGCCAAGATCTTCAGAAGCTACAATCTAGTGGAAATTTTAAAAAAGCAGAATACAGATTCACCAGTATAATATTTAGAGACAAAGGGGATTTTTTATCACACGCTAGCCACTCGTGCATTGCTCCTCCTACGCTGCCCGAAACATTGAGAGGCTTGGGGCTTTCGATATATTGGGTAGCCAACTGTGCACTGACTACTTCTATGCCAGGTCCTACCGCAGCAAGTAAACTTTCACTGAAAGGTTGCCCGCAGCAGCTTGTATGCAGGCTCAAGGCAGGACTACTCTACTGTCATTTAGGACATTAGGTTGAACTACTATCTTTTTCTTTCTAACTCTGCTCCTACCTAGTCCTTTTATCCTCTCCTCTCAATAGAATGCTACAGTATTAATTATATATAGCCTGCCCTGTAATGTCACAGCCAAAGCAAGGAAACTTGATTTTAAACAGTTTGTATTGGTAGTAGCAACTAACACCTTAAGTGGTTAAAACGCATCAATCTTTTATGTGCTCACGATTTTTGTATGCCTGTATTGATCAAAATTTAAGAAGGTAATAAAGTTTACTTTTTATCCACACTGGGAGTTTCTGGACATTCATTTTGTGCTTGGAATTGTGGAGGGGGTGAGTGTTGAGCCGGTACACAGTTTTTTCTAGTTTGTGATTATGGTATAAGATTTAATACGTTTATTATATTCACTTAATGTTTAATTGATTTGTATCCTTTGACTGAACTCATAGTAACCACCTACTGTATGTTTAGGAGCTCTATGTGGTGCCTCCATGAGGTTCTACTTCTTTTTAGTGATCTTTCTTTTTAGGAAGCCATTGGTGGTACATGCTAAAAAAGAAGGCGTTCAACAGTCTGAATTGGGATTTTATGTTCTGGCCCTACACCACTTCAGGTTTCGAGAGTCGTTTATTCAAGTTTTAAGGGGATTGTATGCTTCCCCCGTGGCAAAAGGCCAACTCCCTTAAGCTCACTCATCTCCTTTAAACATAAACACCCTTGACGTGCATAGTCAGGTATCAGGCATCAGGTATCAGGCACTGCCTATTAGAATGAGCCCTCAGATACTGACTTCCCTCAAAGTCTTTTCCTGCAGTTCTTCCCTTAAATACATATGGGTGTCTGACTTACTCTGTGGCTGCGTTATTTAAAGGACATCTACCACCAGGATGAAAGACTATGGGGCTTATTTACTAAGGGTCCACAGATTGCATTTCCGTCGGACTTCCCGACATTTCATTGGACTTCATCGGATTTTGGCGCAGTGCCACCGGCCCGTCAGATGATCCGACTGATTTGGACTGAGTGCAGGATTTAAGATTCAAATTGTGTCACAAAACAATGCACTTGCATACACCAGGCAGAAGAAGGTGAACTCCGGCGGACCTGAGTAGGGAAGCAACAGATGCAGGATATCGGGGGCACGATCTTTGTGAATCGCAGCAGATGTGCATTCCGGTCGGACAATGCACTTTCAGGGATCATGCAGGATGGGTAAAGTAAATGTGCCCCAATATGTTAATGAGCCTGAAGGGCTCCAGTATCCATTAACACTTATGAAGCCTGAAGCCCCTCAGGCTCATTTGCATACAGTCCTTCCTCCTGGTGGTAGATGCCCTTTTAGGAAAACTTCCCCCGTTCAGTGCAGGAAGTAAGCTGGAATATAGGCACCCTTTATTCATATCTTTGTTAGGAAGGATTGCCTTTGATGATATTCCCCATATCTCTCTACCTTTTTGAAATTCTCCCAGCATGTGTTCCTGTAGCCACTTTATGCATGATACAGACTATGTTCCTAGATTTCAAATAGATATCCAGCAGACACAGGATGCCTAAATTGATTCTGTCAACTGTGATTTTAACCTAGCATTCTGTAATTCTCCCCTAACCCCCTTTTTGTACACCTCCAGAAGCACTTCCTCTGCTTTTGTTTAGTTTCTGGTACATGTTAGGAGTCCTCCACATGAAAGCCCACCCCTCCACCATACATGTCCTGACTGTAGACCACTTGTGAACAGTCTCTGAGAATTTTGTCCCAGCAGTTTCCATGTACCCTGAAATATATAGATTCTGTGAAGCAAAAATTATAAACATGTTAGGTATCCCCAAGTTAAACAGCTTTGGAATCAGTACTTTACTACTTCCAGTTGGAATCCAATAAAATTATTTCCTGATAAAGTTCATATTGCTAGAATCTGTAAACTTGGACTAGAACTGCTTTTCAGAACAGAAGACCAAAATGAAATGCTCAAATCCCTTTGGCAATAGACCTAATCTGGTTTTACACATACAACACGTTAATGTGGTTCATCACTCCTCCTGGGATCATAAACAGATCCTCCAGAACCAGAAGAGACTGAACAGCTGATCAAGTAGTCAGGAAAACATTTGATACAAATTGTGTCTTGTGCCAAATTCTTCCAGTAATGCGGTTCACATTTACTTCCGCTTTTCCAGCGCCAAAATGTATTAATAGTTTAAATTTCTGAAATTGAAAAACCATCAATATACCATAAAAACTCCTAAAAGTAATTGACAGTCAGGATTAGCTGTTAACACAATGGGGCAGATTTATCAAGCTGTCTGAAAGTCAGAATATTTCTACTTGCCCATGGCAACCCATCACAGCTCCCCTTTAAAATATTCATGAGCACTGGTAAAATGAAAGCTGAGCTGTGATTGGTTGCCATGGGCATGTAGAAATATTCTGACTTTCAGACAGCTTGATAAATCTGCCCCAATATCTGTTAATCAAAAATCAATAGAGGCAAAGTTCAGAAGCAATGTCAGAAAGTAATCTTTGTTGTAATCTTATTGAAAGAGTAGCAGATTCCTGGAACAGTTTTCCAGATTTGTTTTGGGAAATCTTAAGAAGGTGAATTAAGGGTGAATGTTGTCAATGTACTGCAGACATTTCTACTGCTAAAATCTTACACATACATTTTGATGTGATTTGTAAAATCTTATAAACCTGCTAGTTTAACAACCCTTTACTTGCCATTTTTACTTTTATTTATTAAAATGTGTTCGATGAAGCATAAGGCTAAGTTCACACTACTGTCAGGATTTCCATTTATTTACCTCCATTACAAAAAGATAATGTATAAACCGTAATACAATTGAACAATTGAACAATATAATTGATGACCGTGTCCGTTACAGTAACACTGTACTTTCACTTTCAATACAATTATCTATAGCAGTGGTAGCGGACCTATGGCACGGTTGTCAGAGGTGGCACTCTGAGCCCTCTCTGTGGTCACTCAGGCCATCACCAAAGAGAACACAAGGTATCTTCATGGCTTCCCAGACAGCCCAGGACTTTCTGCGCTCTGTGCTATCTTAAAGTGGCAGTGCTGCCTGTGACTACAGGAGAAATTGGAAGGTGTGGGTAGATCTGGATTATCATTGTAGCTTCGGCTCCAGGCCTCAAAATTCTTCCTATTCAGGGGAACCTGAATTTGTCACCCTTTCTTTCTACTGTATTGGTGTTCTTAGGATTTTGATACGTTTGAAAGCTATGACAGAGAAGGGAGCAAGAAGTTACTGCTTAAATTGCACTTAAATGTTGGCACTTTGGGATAAATAAGTGGGTTTTGGTTGTAGTTTGGGCACTCAGTCTCTAAAAGGTTCGCCATCACTGGTGTATGCCTTCTATGTCTGTATATTTATATATATATCCATCCCTCAAATCTATCTACCTATCAATCTCTAATTTCTATCTGCCTACCTATCTTTTTCTCTATACCTCACATTTATCTATAATCTATCCATCATCTATCTTTCTATCTATATATTAACTGTTACTGTCTATCTACATGTATCTATTTCTTCATCTTAAAAAAACTGTAAAAACCGATTTACTATTCGTCCCCATTGAATTCAATGTAAAAGATAACTTAATGTCATCCATTATGGTCAGTTAGGCACCATCTGTTATGAATCTTTTTTTTCAAACGGAAAAAAAGTACTTGAGCTCCATCATATTTTCTGTCCAGAAAACAGAAGAACAATGGATAACTGTCTAACGGATGACAACAGATGACATTAAAAATTGCATTGATTTCAATGGAATTTATAATGGATCCGTTCAATTTACATTTATTTTCTTTTTTTTTTTTAGTGGAAGCTAGAAAAGGAAAGCTGAACAATAGTGTGAACTTCTATACAAATAGAAATAGTCCGGTTGAAATCTAGATTTTAAGTACCGTACTTTATGATTAAATAGCTGGTTTTTATTATTTTATGATAATTATAACTGTAGACAATTGTATTTGGTGTAATGTAAATCCCTGCCACACAATAGAAAAAAGCTTTTTGGATGTTGACAACCTCAATAAATCTATACCACTCAAACAGGCATTTAACCTAAACATTACATTTTACAAGAACTTTGCACTTATTTACAGTTCCTGCAAAGCAAAACGAGGGAGTATGGGAGGCAGTGTGGAAAAGTGATGGATTTATTGGCATCATCTTATCTTTAACAGCAAATATTTGTTTGAAAAATAAGTTAGTGAATCACAGCACCGTTATCTTACTGATCAGTTCGGCAAGCTAAGTCCAAAGTCTACATTTTTGGAATGGAATTTTTGAAATAGTAGGAATCATCCATGGGTTTCAGGGTCTACTTCAGTCTACTATGATGTTGTATAGTCATCCTATTTTTATTTTATGATGTATATGTATAATTGATACATGATAAGAGATGAGGAGCTTGTAAATCAGTGATTGCCAGATCTATAAACATGCACTTCAATAGACAATGTAAGATAAAAATGTCTCATGCACCTAATCACATATGTTGCAGGTAGCAGGTTAAAATTTTTTGCCTTTTTAATGCTTTGTTTGTAAGGATCAAATGATTTTATCATAAAAACCAAATGAGTGTGTACGATCACGGCAGGGATGTAGACGGTGTTATTGGAACATGTAGAACGGAATTTGCCTGTTGCATGAGAAATGTAAAGTTGGCCAGGGTTTGCTCCTAATCATAACAACAGGTTACCAGAATTTAAAAAGAATAGGTATACATAGATCATACATGTCATATTTGTGGCTTCTTAGACAAACCATCTCAATAATGAGAGGTGCACTCGGCACTTCTAAAGATTAAATTCTGGAATTCTCTGTTATTATTTATAGATAACACTCATTAAGTTTAATTACAATTCTTTAAGGGTGGTAAACCTTATGGGGCTCATTTACCAAGGGCAGTGCAGCAGTTTTCTGTCAGACTTTGCTCTTTCTTTCTAGTGTAAACTGCTTGCACAGGTATTTAAGAAGTGTCTGCACCACGATTGTGTTGCACTAGGCACTAGGCATCATGCAACACAAAAGGAGGTGTTCCGGTGCTCAGTCGGACCTTGCGCCAGATTTATGGAAGGCCCATTTGTGGGGGTTTTGTAAGGCTACTGGGAACCAGACCATGTCATAACATTTTTTAATTTTCAGTAAGTGTAGTTGTATGAAGACTTTTGTTTTTGCAAGATTAATCAAAGTTTTTTAATGAAACTGTTTTGAAGTATGTATCTCATTGAGTAACATTTATTATTTGTTAAATAAAATCATAACTTTTTTCTATGGGTCATTTTTTCTCTGGATCACCAGCAGCTTTCCTGAGATTTTTGATATGAGCAACAACTTGGTGTCAAGAACCTGCCAGAACATGACCAGCGCAACCTCAACCAGACTAGTTAAGCTGTCAGACTAGTTAAGAGGTGGCAAAATCATCCTGTGAAGTCCCTGCGGGCTGTGGATAAAACGCCCTGATAAGGAAGAACCCACTCTCAGGAACCTGCTAATAGACCCTGAGAGACCCTACAAGATGAGGTGGAGCAGCTGCTAGATGGTGGAGCAGACAGGTAACATGAAGTCAGAGACATACAGTTATTCACACAAGGATACAGAAATATGTTAAGGAAATAACCAAACATAATTATGAGTCAGAGAAAGCAGGGTTACACCTGGAGAGACAAGACACAGAGGCACAAACAACAGATAATAGACAAGCAAAGTCAGTCAAAACCAGGTCAAATCCAAGATAGAACAGAATTGACTAGAAAGAGAATGGTCAAATAAAAGTAGCAGACATCGGAAGCACAGGATAGTAAAGATAACAATAACAATAGATAGAGACAAAGTATTAAATGACTGTAATAATCAGAACTTGGCAGATATATAAGGAGGTTCTGGATGCTGCCCCCAGCAGCGAAATGTTTCAGCCATCCATCACTTAAGTCACAGCTGATACTAACTCACAGGTTCAAATAATATCACTCAACTTTCAAGAGGAATGCGTGCAGTAGTCAAAGGTGGTCCTGGGAGTTGTGGGGACTATAGAGATGGTGCAGAAAAACTGGGGATTGGGGAGAGGAGAGAAACAATGGGAGAAGCCTTGTAGTTACGAGTTCAGAGATAAAATAGTGTCAGCAAAAAGGTGAAGATATGATATAAAAGGTTTAATCTAGTGAATCAGGAAAGGGATCTCTATATGTTGGATTTACAAAACTGCTGCATGACGATCATCTGCTACAGAATGTGATCAGGCTATGAGAAGTTAGAGCAGTCAGTTTCTGTCGTCAATTTAGCTGGTCAACTTTGGTTGGTTTAAGATGGATAGTGGTTCTCTACAATGGATATATGATTTGTTTTGCAATAGAGAAAAAGTGTGCCAAAAACGTGGACAGAGTTGCCTGTATGTTGTGGGAGGTTAAGAAATATGTGTTTTGGTTGGAGGATGATCCATGTATTGAAAATGGTCATCAAGTACAAAAGTGTTGGAGGTCTGGACAGTGGCACCAGATGTATGTCTATTTCCCATTCTACTTGTGGCAGCTTAAACATGACTCCAATATTGTGAGGTTCAATGAGTGTGAGTTTGGTAGTGATTAGAGATGAGCGAGCACTAAAATGCTCGAGTGCTCGTTACTCGGGTCAAACTTTTCCCGATACTCGAGTGCTCGTATCGAATAACAAACCCCATTGAGGTCAATGGGAGACTAAAGCATTTTTCACTGAAAGAACACATTGAAAGAACACTAAAGAAGAACACATTGCGGATGTTTGCAGATGTTTTCACTGAAAGAACACATTGAAAGAACACATTGCAGATGTTCCGTACATCTGCTAACTTATCCGAAGACAGTTGTTTCCACACATCTGTAATGTTCTTCACACTTATTGTTCTTCACATACTATTGTGAAGAACACCATTCGGCACGCGTGTCTTCGGATAAGTTAGCAGATGTACGGAACATCTGCAATGTGTTCTTCACTGTGTTCTTCACTGTGTTCTTCACTTAAATGATCATATGTTCACTGTTTTCATTGTACTGAAATGTACCAGATATCATCCCATTTATGATGACTAAATTGGCCCTCCCATATCACAGGGAAAGGGATATATTCTATAATGTTTGTATCAAAATATTGCTTAATAGCCAGGACAATGCAGTTTTTAATCTGGTCACGGGTAAATGAGGTCCTGTGATTGAACCTTAAGCTGTGGAAACATTAATGTGAAAGTCAACTGAGAAAGAGAGTACCGACAGAGAGGATCTTTAATTGAGGAGTCCAACAGTGGGTCTAAAGTATTGTTGGAAAGAAAGACATCACCTGGTCTTAGAGACTTCACAATCTAGAAACAGAATGAAAAGCTAGAATAAAAGGTTCCCCATCGCTCTTCTAAGGAATGTGCCAACTCTACTCTTTGCTAAGAGTATTTACAAACTTGCTAAAAATGTTAATTGAATTGTAATTAATAGCTGCCCAAACATTTATCCTAAGTGGGAACTATTGTTAGTAAGGTTCTTTCTACACACTCTAATGGGGAATAATGAGGATCCCCTTCTATGAAACAATAAGTTTAACAATATTATATTAACTATTAAATGTTAACTGTTTATTATTTATATAATTTGTAAGGTTGCATGCTAAAACATATGGTAATAATAGGGTTTATAGCAGTAGCTCCCTTGTCAGCAAATAAAATTGGAATGGAGTCACAAGTGCAACTTTGTACACTGTGCTGTGATCAAGCCACACTGAACTCCCATTTATTT
>WNYA01004222.1:0-19923 GCA_019512145.1 Engystomops pustulosus | reverse complement strand
TGGCACACTCTGCATTGGCACACTGTTAGATCTGATGTGCCTTTCTCCCCTTTCTGCAGGGAGCAGAGAGAGAGAAGCTCCACAGTGTTAGGCAAGATGTCTGCTGACCCTAACGTCAGAAGATACAGGGTCAGAAACCAGGGATAACTGAAATTGTGTACACCAGGCCTGAAAGTGACAGATTGAAATGCTGTATTTTTGTTAATAACTGTGAATTACAGAACAAGTTATTTTGTTATCCCGATTAAATTTAAGAAACTTGTCTTGTGGGAATACCCTGTAAATGAACAACATAATCCATACTACTTCAGACCCTGATTTTTTGGGCAGTGTGCCAAACATCAGACCTGATCTATTTATCCTTTTCCTTCATTTGCCAATCTGCCAAATCTGAGTGTCAGGTGAGAAGTATAAATTAGGATACGCGCCCCCTTTTTAACGGACTGTACTTCACAATGAGCACAGTGCATGCTCTCTATTTCCCTCTCTTTATGTAATATGTCATGATGCCCTCCGTATTATTATATTTTTTATGCCAACAAATGACCATCCCACCAGGACTGTTCAGCTGATAATATCTTATACTGTAGCATAGTGCCCTAGTACGCACAATAGAGTTACATAATGGTGGGAATGAAAAGTCCTAGAATACATCTATTTGTACTGGTAAAAGTAACTGTTGTAAATTGGTAGGCATATTTATACATGAGTATTTTTTAATTTTTGAGACTTTTCATGGTGCCTGTGCTCATTTGCGACTTTTTTCGCACCTAAATCTTTCTCCCTTTCTGCAGTGCTCCCTGAGTTATCACATAAATCCAGATAAAAAGTAGCAAAAAAAGTCAAATTTTGGCGCAAATCCCCTCACCAGGAGTAGAAATTTTGGAGCCTTTTTAAAACAAATGTCGCGAAAAGAGTTTTGAAACAAATACCCATTTAAGACAAGGAAAAAGTGAGATTGATTACCAAAGTTGCAGATGGAAAAAAGACAGGAAAAAAACAGCCAAAACATTACATTGTGGAATGTGTTGAGAACAATAAAACATAAAAATGAACAATGAAAATCAAAATTAATATCCCAAGCTCAGAATTCGGAATGGTACTCAAAATCAGTGGAAAGTGGAAAATAAATTATTATGTTTATTACAATGTACAAATATCTGAATGGGCAGAACAGGGATATTTCCAAACATCTTTTTATATTTAGGCCTGTGGCCAGGACAAACAGGCATCCTATAAACCTTAGAGGAGATGCTGTTCTACCATCACCAGAGACAGGGGGCATCTTCTACACGTAGAGGAGAGGGATTCTACCATCACCATAGACAGGGGGCATCCTCTACACCTAGAGGAGAGAGGTTCTACCATCACCATAGACAGGGGACATCCTCTACACCTAGAGGAGAGGAGGTTCTACCATCACCATAGACAGGGGGCATCCTCTACACCAAGAGGAGAGGAGGTTCTACCATCACCATAGACAGGGGGCATCCTCTACACCTAGAGGAGAGGGATTCTACCATCACCAGAGACAGGGGGCATCCTCTACACCTAGAGGAGAGGGTGTTCTACCATCACCCTAGACAGGGGGCATCCTCTACACCTAGAGGAGAGGTGGTTCTACCATCACCATAACAGGGAGCATCCTCTACATCTAGAGGAGAGGTGATTCTATCATCACCATAGACAGGGGGCATCCAAACTAGAGGAGAGGCGGTTCTACTATTACCATGTTCAAGGAGGGACGGAATAGGTTGGACTTAATGGACTGATTTCTTCTTTTAATGGATTTTATTTACTATGAAATTTCAGGATGATCCAACTTTAGTCCTTAAGACAAGGAAATGAGGCTCAGTAGTATTTGTACCCGTATGATCTCCCTATAACTACTGGACATACCCCTTATTAGGGAGGGGTGTTCTCCTAAAGGATTTCCTCCCATACCTAGATTAAAGTATAAGTCAACTCCTTGACAGTCTGTGATGCAACGTGGAGTTAGTGGATAGACCGAGACATGATGTCCTAAATGTGCTTGATTGGATTCAGGTCTGGGGAACAGGCAGGCCAGTCCATAGCATCAAACCCTTATCATGCTGGAACTGCTGACACATTGCAGCCACATGAGGCCAAGCATTATCCTTAAGAAGGGCCGGGTCCAGGGCCCACTGCACCTACATGTTCTCACAATGGGTCTGAGGATCTCATCCTGGTACCTAATGGCAGTCAAGGTACCTCTGGTTAGCACATGGAGGGATCTCCACATAAATGCCTTCCTACACTTTCACTGACCATTGCAAAACTGGTCCTTCTGGAGGATGTTGCAGGCAGTAGTATGTTCCCCATGGCATCTACAGACTCTCTTGCATTTTTTACAAGCTCAGTGGGAACTCTCTCATCTGTGAAAAGCACAGGGCACAATTGTTGAACCTTGGTTTTCTCTGGCAAATCACTCTGTATAGCACAATACCAACTTGTGGATGTCAGGACTTCATACCATCAGTTATTCACTGAGAATAAGTCAAGGGTGGGAAATCCATTGGTCACAGCCTCCCCTCAATAATGACAAGGAGCCTCACCTCACAAATGAAATACCCAGAAGCCTTCCTTTATTAAGGAAATGCACAGCAGCCTCCCCTCAACAATGAAATGCCCAGCAGCCTCTCCTTATTAATGAAATCCAAGCAGCCTCTCCTTATTAATGAAATGCCTAGTAGTCTCTCCCAAAAATAAAATGCACTGCATCCTTCCCCAGTACTGAAATGCCCAGTATGGCTTTTTTAGCACATTAATTGTGCTGAAAAACTCAGCTTATACTAGAGTATAAACGCCAATATTTATAGCACAACTAACTCTTTTCATCAGATGGGAGATCAATCATTATAATAATGATAATTCTTGATTTATATACCAGCATTATCATACATCACACTGCCTAAAGCCTCCTTCTTCTCAGTCCACACAATTCAGCATGAACTTCACAGCACCTACCTAGTTCTCCCAAAGGTCATCCTAGGGTCAGACATTAGGTGTTCTCCTTGTGGAAAGATTGCCAATTAAGGCCACCTTAAAGACATGTGGAGACTTAAAGCCATAGATGCTCCACTAGGGAATTCTGGGAAGTATGCAAAAAAGTTTCCCAACGTGTTAAATGGAAAACAATGCCTCCTTTTGCTACCTTGAAAGGCAGCTCCCTTAACACCAAGTATGACCTACAAGAAGTCTAAAGCTATGGTGTGGGATTAAACCAAACCAGTATATCTATTCCATAAGGAACAGACTCCTAACTGTAGATAGGCGTAGGGAACTGGATTGGCTATGAAAAGGTCATCCTAGGTTATCCAGCCTCCACCCCCAAAGAGTTTTTCCATGCAAAAGAAACTAAAACATCAAAGTCATAATTACGGGACAAAATCCCCAAGGACAGCCAACGGGCCACCCTATTACTTTTCAGCCTCTTGTTGGGTTTATTATGTGGGTATTCCATGGAAGCAGAATTTATCATTGTATGGTTGTATTAGGATATAAATATTTCAGATATCAAATATATGTGTCTTCCTAGTGGTCCATTTTCTATAAAACTGGCCCTAATGATAGTACCTTTTTTTTCCTTTCACTTTGCAAAGGGAAAGTGAATCATAAAATTACAACCACATTGCATTTCTCCGGAGCAGCCATCGCTAGCTACTGCCGTTAGGTATGTGCTGCTCTCGGCAATCCCTTCTTTACTTGTGGCTACAGCCTGTCGTGCCTCTCGGTAATAAATAAATGAGACACATGAGCTGTGAAACCGACACAGCAAGCCAAAAGGGTAAAATATTTGTCTCCATCTCCAAATGAGCGTCAGCATGAAAAGCTTATAACATCACACGTTACAACCTCCCCTTCAATTCCACATTAGAGGACTGTGAGCTGTAGGAGCAGAATAGGAAAATGCAATAAAGTTTAAAATTCCTCTTTGCTTGTTACTTTTCAGTAATAAACTACTATACTTACTGCATTTTGACCGATTTTGCGTCTTTTATTTTAAAGTTTCGCCTGCGGCTGATGTCATTGAGCAAACCAATTAATTTTCTGTAAATAGAAATTTTCAGGGCCACAAGAAAAAGGGAATTCATTCAGAATTTGCTACTTGGGGAGAGGGGCGAGCTCGGCACATGAGTTATATGCTTGTTTTGAATGAGTTATTGTTTCATATGGCAGAGATTCAATCAGAAGGAAAATATTGGAAAATGAAATAGTCCGAATTTATGCGAGAGCCAACTTAACAAAACTTCCCCGGCCCATGAGACATTTGGGAGACTTCTGAGCAGTTTCTGGTTTGTTGGACGGAGTATGTGTTTCATTTCGGCTGCTTTGTTGCTGTTGGGTAGCGGTCCTGATTACTGATATGCTTCTATGCTAGGACTATGCTCTTTCTAATAAACTTTTGTGATGGATTCTGTTATGTGATGTATGGAATGGTCATAGTTGTCTAATTATTTTTGACATTTTTCTACAGATGGAGGTATATGAAGTATGTATCTCCTCCAATAAAGTTTTTTATTACCTTGTATTGTCAGCAAGATAGAAGAGAAAAAAAGAAAAAATGTAAAAATCCAGATCCCAGGTGACCCCAAAGTCTGCCTTCTGCTGGTGGACTTGGAGTTGTTCCAGTCCACTATGGAGAAGGTACCAAAACCCTGTACTGTGTCAGGCTAGATTCTAGATGTCTGGTCACTTTCGACTATCTATGACTGGATAAAGACAGTTAATGCTACTCTGGTGTGGGACAGCTGGCTTGAGTCTGGATGACCAGATTCACATCTCTGGGTTCTTGATTGAGCGCAGTGCACAAGTTGCATCTATGGACCTCAGAGTGGAGGCAGGGGCGTAACTACAGGGCTATAGGGCCTGCAGTGTGAGGTGGTCTTAGCATTTGGTGTATGTATAAACTGTATGTGTGTGTGTGTGTGTATTTTCTGTATGTGTGTATTTGCTGTATGCAGGATGTATATATGCTGAATGGGTGTATATGGTACTGTATGTATGTGTGTACATACTGTATGTATAAGTGGCGTGTATATACTGGACATATGTTTATGCTTTATGTTTGTATATGTTATATGTGTGTATATGTGATATATATATATATATATATATGTGGTGTGTGTATACTGTATGTTTGTTTATGCTGTATGTGTTTTTTAAAGAGGAAATAATCTGCTATGGGGACCATCCTGGGTGGAGGCATGCTAACTGGAAAGAGTTAATCATTAGTCCTTTTATCTGTCTGAAGTGGATGGATCTCAGGAGGCTTTCAAGTACACTACTCACTACAGGAGAAAGACGCAGAAAAAAGGCACAGAGATGCTGCTTTATTTACTGTATAAAATAATATAACAAAGCTTTCTTTTATCCCCCTTCACTTTCTGAAAAAAAAACATCTTCAAAGTTATAGTTAAATTTTAAAGAAGTGCAGAATCTGATATACAGTGAGATAGGGAAAGAATTGTGTTTCCATGGGAGGTTTTCTTTTAAAGGGTAAGTAAACATTTGATACCATTAGCTATTTTCTGAAAACGAAAACAATAGAATCGATTTCCTTAAAAAAGCATATTACAAAGTATAATATTATCATCTGCACTGTTCATTTTTAAAATAAAAAATACGGATTCCAAGATGTATAACTTTATAACAAACTGTAATAACTGTATATATAACTTTATTAACAAATATAACTTTATTAACAATCTGTTAGTATTCTGTTGACAAATAAGCCAAGCTACTTATTAAAATGAACATAATTTCTAATATAATTATGAGATATTACCCAATACATAAAAATATACTTTCTCAGTGTACTGTATAAATAGACAATTATTTAGCAGATGACAATCCTTTGTGAAAAAGAAGTCACTTCTTTGGAAACATCTTTTGTCACATTCGGAAATGTGTCAGTTTCTGTTCCCAGGAGAAGAAAACACCCTTGACATTGAGCTTGCTATTAGTACATGGCAGAGGATTTCCCCTTCTCCTTTGATCCCTTACGGAGAACAATGCTAAAAAGATTTGCTACTGGTAACATGTGTGATGCTTACAATGCAGGGACAGATCCCGGCAGAGGACAAAGTATGCACATTGTTTATGAGGTTTTCTATCAATAGTGAAAAATTATTTTAAAATATTCCTCTGTCACTGTTTACAAAATTGCACTCAATATCCAGGGGTCTTTTAGTCACAATCATTAAAGCTTAAAGCTAACTTGTCACTGTGACAGCTACCAATAGCCTAAGTTATGCTGATTTTATAAATGCCTTTGTCAGCATTTTGAAACATTTCAGTACTTTATAAAACTTTATTTCACATTACCAGGCTTTCTTACAGCAGCATGGAGGGAAGCTGTAGCAGCCTCAGTCTCCTCATGCTTTCCTCCTCTACTTCTCACTCATCCAGCTCTGATTGTGCAAACAGGGAATGGCGTGGAAGAAAAGTAGTGTGCATGAGGAAGCACAGGCACACACAGGCTACAGCTGCTCCTCCCCCTGCATTTACCACATGCTGCAGTCAGAGATCCAGTTAATGTGCAATCAAGTTTTATAAAGTACTGAAATGATTCAGAATGCTGACAAAGGCATTTTGAAAATCAGCAGAGCTAAGGCTATTGGAACTGGTTGCCACCGAAAAATGACATTCCTGGTGCCAGGCTCACTTTAAACATCACATTTACATTTAAATATGAGTGTGCCTGAGTGGGGTTCTGTTGCTCCATTCACTTCAATGGGGCGCCCCATAGAAGTTAAAATGTTTTTTCATAATCATGAAACACATACTTACCCCCGTTTCCTGTGTCACTCTAGTTGTTCCACTATCGGCCCTGGACTGAGTGGGAAGTTCTGAGGAATCATGGAACCGCTTTATCCAATGAGTGGCCTCGGTAAGAGGATGTCATTTCCATTTTCCAGGGAAATTCAGGTTTTGTGTTATTTCAAGGTTGGAGAAGTCTACTTACTGGATCAAATGGGTCTAATGACCCCCCCCCCCCTCCTCTTCGCTGGATCTTCTAATCTGGGGTGTGGCCTGAAAAAGGAAGCTTTGGATCAAGGCAGGAATAAATAAGTTGGAGTAGTGTAAGAATGTGTTTTTTGTTTCCCCGGCCCTGGCCCCCTGGGGGTTTTCCATAAATATGGATAATTTAATAGAACATTGATCTGTTATTTACAGCCGTGCTCCATAGAGGGTATTCAGAGATAGATGGAGAAAGTAACCCATGCAATTGCTTATGAGTTTGGAGATCAGGCTGCCCCACACAGTAATAATAATTCCATTATTCATATAGTGCCTACAGATTGCACAGCGCTGCAGAGAGCTTGCCAAATCAGTCCCTGTCCCCATGGGGCTCACAATATAATCAACCTACCATTATGTTTTGGAGTGTGGGGGGAAACCGGAAGACCCGGAGGAATCCACACAAACATGGAGAGAACATACAAACTCTTTGCAGATTTTGACCCTGGGACTTGTACTCAGGTCCCCAGTGCTACAAGGCTGTAATGCTAAGCATAAAGCCAATGTGCTGCCTTACAGTACTGGGATTTAGCCAATTCTTGTTGTAGCCAATTCAAGTTGTCAAAAAACAGCCAGTTAGATAAAGCAGGAAGAATTGGGATGTCAACCTGTCCCAAAAAATAGACTTTCTGCTCTGCCTTTCAAAGCCTAACTATGTATTATGGGGCCTTCAGACATAACTTCACATGTATCTTCCAAAATACCAACTCCACGACTGCTTCTCTAAGGGGGTCCTAGTGCTCAGAAATATGGTCAGAGATCAGACATTTTTTCCCCGATCCTGTGTATTGGATATTGTGTATTGGTAAAAGAAGGAGATTAGGTTCATCTAACTTCATGTATATGAATGTCCTCATATAACAAAAGGCCAAAATCACACTCATTGTTTTTACCCACAAAATATTACCATTTTAAAATTCCTACTCAGACAATGAACATAAAATACCAAATACAAAACGTATTAGAGATCTCGACTTGCTTTTATTGAGGCTCTTATGACTAGTTCTGGCTTCTTATAGTTATATGGCTGTAATGGGAGCAGTGATGTCACCAATTATAAAGGGACATTAAATGGTTCTGCTTATGTAAGACTTGGAAAGAAAATCACAATTCAGATTTCATAAGTAATACAAGATTTCTGATCCTTTAGGTAATGCTATCATTATAAAGGCTACAGTAAACGCACATATGACTGCATCAGACACAAAAGGAAATGTAAAATACCGTACTGATGAATAGACAATTATTATACATCACCATAATTACAGGAATTATTGATACAAATATACAATTGGGTTGTGATTGGGAATGTAAGGGTAGGGATCGTGATATGATATAATGTACACAAAGGAACCTTAAGGCTACATTCACACTAACATATGGAGGACGTATATATGGCCGACGTATATATGGCCGATATACGTCCTCCATAGATGTCAATGGGCGCACGGCGCCCGCTCCGTACCCGGAAAAAGATAGGACCTGTCCTATCTTTTGCCGTAATACGGCGCTGTGCGCCATTACTGCGCTCACCTCCTGCTCCTCTCCCTGTGCACTGCCGTTGCCCGCTATGGTATGGTACGGGCGGGCAACGGCAGTGTGAATGTAGCCTTACTCAATTCTTTCCTCTTTGTTAACAATATTGTGCATTTCCATAAATGAATATCTCTGTAATATTTAAGACGTTTTTAAAGAGATTTATATGTGAAGACTCACGTCAATCACTGGAACACAAGCCCAGAATGCTGAGAAGTGTTCCTCATTTTGTTGTAGTCACATTCACAGGCTTGTTAAATGTTGAGGCCTGCACGCTACTTAAGGGGATGGACAGAAGAATTTCATTAAAGGACTATCCTTAAGATACTCCATCAACAGGATCGGACAGGTGAGCTGTTGGATTCCCCGGTGGGCCCCCAGTGCATGACATAGAACACACACTGCACTTCTTACAGATATTTAACAGAATATCTACCATCTATAATTGTCACAGAATTATGATGGCCTATATATAAGGCTAGAGGCAGTCATCAGGTCATAGACAGGTCTTCCAGGGGTAGATCTGAGGCAAGAGTTCGGAATAGTGATGAGTGGACTCGAACCACAATATACCGAGCATATGTGTTCCAGTCCCCAAGCTAAGACTTCAGCCAGAAGGTCATGTTCTGGCTCACCTAGAAAAGCTTAAACACCCACTGCTAACATATAGGGTATTAACTTTTTAAATGCCACAACTGATATGGCGGTGGCATGTGTGCACCATAATTTTCCATAGGATTGTCATTCCCTGATTACATCACATAGATCCCCAAGCTAAGATTTCAGCCAGAAGGTCATGTTCGGGTTCACCCAGAAAAGCTTTCACACCCACCGCTAACGAATAGGCTATAAACCTTTTAAATACCACTACTCATATGGCGGTGGCACGTGTGCACCACAATTTCCCATAGGATTGTCACTCCCTGATTTCATTACATAGATAGATTAACACCAGTGATTGGTGATAACTTTAATTTGGTCAAACTCTCCAAACCCAACTGGGTCAACTCCTCACTAGTCTGGAAGCAGATTTAACCTCAAGAACATATTTATTTTGGTAGCCTCAAGGCATCCTAATCCCACAATGTCCATGCTAATCTTATGAGGGACTTACCTTCCCCAACCTACCAATCAACTGGTCCAACGTGCACAGTGTATGGGCACAATGCAGAGCATGAAAATATTTGCATTTGGCTCAATATTCTGATTGTTCCCAGGATAGGGT
The DNA here is from genome assembly GCA_019512145.1 of Engystomops pustulosus. NCBI lineage: Eukaryota > Metazoa > Chordata > Amphibia > Anura > Leptodactylidae > Engystomops > Engystomops pustulosus. Next base: position 10,118 of record WNYA01004222.1, on the reverse strand, counting down.
GCCTTCACCTCACCAATCAGACGTTAATGGACTATCATGGGGATAGACCATTAATTTGAAGTGCAAGACAAATCTTTTGAAGGAGCCGTTTAGAAAGCAGTATTTGGGAAAAGCCAAGATAATTCCGGAACTCACATCAAAATAAATCACTAAAAGGCTGTTTAAATGAAGCCAGATTAACTGCGGGCAAGTCAGGATATACATGGACCATGTTTCCCTGCCCAAATACAGTCTTCTGAATGCGCTTTGCTTCACCTCTCCAAAGGTCAGCCGACCACAGCAAAGAGGTGCAGTCCTGAGCTGAGAGCTCCTGTTGATTCATTCCAGTAACTTGGAAACTTGGATCTCCAAACCCAACGATCAATACTTGAGACATATGACACTATGATATAATGGTAACTGGCTCACTATAAAATAGCATGACCTATTGGAAAATATGTGTGGTTAAGGGGGTCTGTCAGGGATTAAGGTTTATTTTAATATTGGCCCACAGGATGTACAAAAATAACACCCAACCTATACCTCTCTCCAACCCTCTGGCACAGAGCAGCACCTACCGTTATCGCTGTTTGTATATAGAGGCTCCATGGAGATGCGAAGACAACAGTACATGCCTGGAACAGTCTCTTGCTACGGCCTGTATTCTCCTACAGAGAGTGCACATTCTCAATCAGAAGCCAAAGATGATGAGATGTAAGTATACATTGTTTTCATGCCCCGGGGGTATTAAGAAAAAGCCTTAATCGCAGAAATTGTGGTCATATAAAGGTATTGTATTTAGTTTTTTTTAAGTAGATTTCCATAAGAAAACTTCCTAATAAAGTACTATAACCTCTAGCACTAGATACGTTCTAGCCGCGTTTTGGCGCATTCACATATTTGTGCCAAAATTTTTCCATTTAGCAAAGTTAGCCATCTCTGAATCTTTCAATGTTGCACCTATTTATCTTTAAAAATTAAAAATGTGGACTAAATGTGGATTAAAAAAGTCGCAATTCTGCCTGAAATTGCAGTAAAAAGTCCCAACTTTGGCAAAATAAACTCCAGTCCCGGGCAGACTTAGGAAAAAATTTAGAAAGGGTTTGCAGCAGCAGAGTTTGCAACTTTTGTGTAACTTCTGTTTTTTAAAAAAGGAGCATAAAATCTACAGACTCAGCTGCCTTATGTATCACCCTCAAAAAAGTCCAAATTCGCAACAAGAAAAAAGAAGACACACACAAATGTCCTGACTAGAGATAAGTAAGCTCCATTTTGACACCCATAAAAATCTTACCGTATATTCCGGCATATAAGACGACTTTTGAAGACAGAAAAATCTTCTGTCTTCTCTGGGGTCGTCTTATACACCGGTAATCCCGACCGCCCGCCGTGTATTCACGGCGGCGGTCGGGTCCCGGTGCATGGAGAGGGCTCACGGGCTGATTGCATATTGCAGCAAAGGCTTACCGGTAACACCCGCGATCGGTGCTAGCACCGATCGCAGGTGTTTTCACAGCGTGGGCTGCCAGCAAAGCTGCCCGATCTATCAAAATATGATAACGTTTTTTCAATGCGTTTACCCCGTAACGGAAAATAGCGCCCAAAGTCGAAAATGACACTTTTTTGCCATTTTGAAAAATATAAAAAAATCTATAAAAAGTGATCAAAAGGTCGTACAGTCCTAAAAATGATATCATTGAAAATATTATCAAATTTCGCAAACAATGACACCACCCACAGCTCCATACTCCAAAGTATAAAAAAGTTATTAGCGCCAAAATCAAAAAAATTATTTTTGTACAGGAGGTTTTAATTTTTGTAAATGTATGAAAACATTATAAAACCTTTATAAATTTGGTATCCACGTAATCGTACCAACCCAAAGAATAAAGTAGACATGTCATTTGGGGCGCTCAGTGAAAGACGTAATATCCAAGCCCACAAGAAAATGGCGCATTTTTTCACCATTTTCATTGCATTGGGAATTTTTTTCCCGCTTCTGAGTATATGGCATGGAATATTTAATAAAATAAAAATTTAAGGTACAGTATGGTAACATTTACAGTAAAATGGACGATGGTAATGTTGTTGTTGTATGCCTTATGTTTATGAGCGACAGTTTTCCTGCTATATACCTGCATGTCATAAGAATTTAAATTAAAAAAGGACCATGTTAAATTCAAATCTGTTTTTTTAAAATTTTTTTACCAGTGTTTTGTATCCGTTGGAAAAGGGGTAGTCTTATACGGCGAATATATCTTAAACTCTATATTTTAAACAGGAAAGTAGGGGGGTCGTCTTATACACCAGGTCGTCTTATACGCCGGAATATACGGTAATAAAAAGTGAACAAGATGTTGTATAATCTCCAATATGGCATCAATGGAAACATCCGCTGGTCCCTTACAAAAATTGTATAAAACAAAAAATGTTAGTCATAGCAGAAAACTGTGATATGTTCTCCATGATCGCTTTGACCCAATGAAGGAAGTAGAAGTGTCAGTCAAAAACTGTTAAGGGCAGCAGCGTTTAAAAGGTTGATAGAGTAACACATAGTCAAACAGTATACATAGGGGGTCATTTATCTTTAGTCAGAACATTTGTACGTGTCTTTTCTTGTTTTTTCCGACTTTCGGACTTGTTGATAAATCCGGTACCTGAGTCGATGTTATTTTTTTTTGTTTAATAGGGGCATAAAAGTCACTCAAAAGTCTCAAACTCTTCTGCAATGTCGTCTAAAGTTTTTCCTAAGTCTGGTCAGAACTGGAGTTCTTTTGCTACTTTTTTGACCATGATTTGCGCCAAAATTGCGTCTTTTTAATACGCTCACATCTGGATTTTAAAGAAATATCAGGAGCAGAATTCTTGTGCACCTCACTTCGCTAGGCAAATAGAAAAGTCACACATTTAGTTCACAAATTTCCAAAAAAAGTAGCAAAAATAGGAGAAAAAAAGAGAAAATTCCAAGATAAATGACCCCCATAGAATTCATATGTAGTTTGGAATTTCTATAGCCGGGCATATAGGGGTTAATTTACCATGTGTCTGTTTGTCAAGGGTTGACCCCTTCTATTCCCAAGAACCTGCACAACTCCCCCCCCCCCCCCCTTCCCTTAAATTCAAAGAATTTTGTTAACAGTGCAATAAAAATTGCTGAGCAGAATTACAGGGGGGAGATAAAAGAGACCCCTTTTCTGTGTGTGCAGCTCAGTCCATTTCATAGAACAGACAATGTATCTTTAAAAAAAAAAGTCTGCATCTGCAAATCCCATTAGATGCGGATATAAGGTTACTGATGATTAATAGTAGCCCTGGTTTGCTTTGGTTGGAGGGATGCAATGTGTGTCGTTAACCCCTCCCTCCCCTCTCTCATATTTCACTTCACAAACTTGTCACTCTCTCTCCTTGCATAGTATTTAAAGAGTGGATCTGCCCCCCTTTGCATATACAGTACAGCCCAGTTTAGGCACAATACTATCCAGCCTGTCAGAGAGCGGCCAGCACACGTGTGCAGGGAAGATGCTTGTGTCTTGTGAATGAAGCACTGCGCTCTGTAGATTTCTGCATTGGGAGGCAAGACATTGAAAGTTGGTGAAGAAGAAACTTTTGACTTTAGTGGCGCAGCCGGACATTTATTAGTGGTCTGCAAAAACTGACTGAGCCATCGCTTTTCTCCATGGATCCATCAGCAAGTAGCTGTATGAGAAGCAGCCACCCAAGTGCCCCGCTCTGGGGCTGTATGCGGAACCCGCAAGGGGATCTGAACTCGGCGTCTCCCTTGCACCCGTACCAACAAGTATCTTTCTTCCATCAGAAGCCGGACTATGCGGCATACTCAGATTTCTCTGCGTCATGCCTAGCGACAGCACCCCACAGCTTCCCCCGAGAGGAGAGGTTGTATGCGGAGCAGCATCACACGTTTCATCACTCAGATTGGCACTTTCCAGCGACAGAAGCCCGGAGGCGACTCAATCCCGAATTGGGCTTGAGCTCGGGAGAAATAGAAAGCAGCAGTCCAAATGTGGTTGACGGCTCGGGGTGCATCAATGAAGAATATGGGGTGTCAGGTGGAGCGTCTCAAGAAACAGAGAAAAAGAGTCTAAAGCGGAAAAAAGACGTCCCAGGTAAGAGTTAGAGTCACGTGTTATAGGGGTCAAGGATTCATGGGGCAGATAATTAAATTCTCCCCAGTGCCCAAATCCTGGAGTCCTGATTATTTTTACTCAATTTACCTTGTTTCTTATTGCATGTTACCCCCTGCTTGTATATCATTTCATGATCTGATTTTAGCTGGACCAGATAATAACTGCAGTTTTATAATAATAATAATAATAATAAAATTATTATTAATAATAATACAAAATATTTGTTTTTATAGCTCCATCATATTCTGCAGCATTTTACAGATCTTGAGGGACATATACAACCAAAATAAGACATTACAGAGTAATGACATAGTCTTATGATAGAATAGGAATGAGAGTCCTGCTCGCAAGAGCTTACAATCTATAAGATATGCTATATTGTCATTTCTATTATAACAGTGTATAGATAGATATATGCAAAAGGGGAAAAATTGGCTCAGACAATCAAAAATGTCTTCAGGCCACTGACAGATATTGATAGAACTTTGGTATTTGTTGAGCTGGTATATGGCGATAAATATTAATCATTAGAGAAAATCGTAAAGGTATTCCACAATGACACACTTCATCGTCTATCCTATGGGAATCATATGGGCAATGTATAAATATAAGGTATCATAGGTCCACTGATTGGCCCAAAATACTAAAGTGAAGACTAAAGAATGGTCTAACTAATCCTTTCCTGTGACACTTCACCTCTGGGAACTGCTGATGGTCAATTCCTCATCTAATATCTGTATTATTTCTGCTGGTGAAGGGGATTTGTATGTTATGTCAGGAAACTGCTCATAGTGCAATTCCCTCATAGGCAAGAGTCAACAAAGATTATTTAAATTGGTAAGAATAATAATATTGAAAAAAAAAAAGAATAATTATAAAATTATACCATTCCACACAATATTATAGACACTGACAATTCCTGCAGAAATATCCTACGTGACTCTAGTCCCAGTGCCAGGAGGGGTAACAGAGGTCATACACGGGCAAAGCTTTACCACCTTATAGCAGATCTAATTACAGTCAAAGAAAACTTTTGTTTGGGTTTTAAAGTTTTATGATTTCTTCTTATCGAAGCATTTGACAGGAATTTTCGGCAAAAATTCCTAAATTCTTGATAATGAAACACTACAGTATATCTGAGTCAATGACAAAATTACCCCCCAAATTATTATTTTTTGGAGTGTAAATTATATGTCTAGAAACCTGTTGATTATTTTTAATATTATCAATCTGTATATTAGTAAGTAATGAGATGTATGTATTACCTAATATGACTGTATGAAGTCAAGCGTATGAGCGAGGACATGTGTGTATCATATCTCCATATTATCATATAACATATCTGTATTATTGTACAGACTGTATGTCTGTCTAACACTACTATAAGAGTATATAAGAGAATCAGCTTGAAAAAAATCATAACGTTTTCGCAATATTATATAGGAAAACTTTACCATGAGGATATTGGAAGATAAAGCAGATATAATATAGATTTCATTATAGATATATACACTGTATTGTATGTATATTGGGGCAGTGTTAATTTGTCCCCTCCATTCTACATTCTAGAACACCTTAGTACCTTTGATCCTTGGGGTAACTTGGCTATACTGGGGTATACTGGTAATGCAAAACCGGTAACAGATACCCCATTTTCCATAATTTTAGGTACCAGTCTCCACAAATGGAGAACTTTTTGGGTCCAACAGGCTCCAGGGCCTTGGACCCGCTGTAGTATAAGATTAGAAGAAGAACTTGTTTTTATAAATTATAAAAATAGTAACAATTGGACGGCTTTGACAACAGATAACTGCGTTACCATTACCCCCAATGTTATTAATACAATTATCTCTTACTTTCCAAAACTCTGAAGTTTGGACTATGTAAGACTTATAAATGAAGTCTATAAATTACTAACATCACATATGATGTAAATGTGTAGAATACAATAGACAAGGGACATTCATTAGTGTATTGGGTCATAAAACAGGCTCTAGCATATAACGATAATATATTGTCATATTAGTGTGAATGGTGTCATCTGTGCAGAGGTTAATAGGAAATAAACCGACCCTTAAAAAAACATTTTCTCTTCACAGTCAATTACACCCATGTTGGCAAAAGCTGTTAAGCAAATCTGTGAAGTCATTAAATCACTAGGCTGGACACATCAAAGCTGACCCTACATCTACTGATACAGATGCTTCAGGAAGTCAACGCTTTCCAGAATGGGGAATTCTGGGAAATGTATTGTTATATTGTATGATGTGTCCACTGGTAATATATTCACCTATGGGATTATCCAATCCAAGAGTGACTCAAGAGGCATATATATTCAGTAGCGGAAAGCATGTTAGGAGTTGTAGTTCTACAACAGTTCAAGAGCCATAGATTAGAGACGACCACTGCTGTAAGTGATGGTGTACTATGTATATCTATCTAATGGCGCTATATATATATATAGCCTATAGATACACAATGCTTTACTATGTGTCCGTAAGAGTTGATCTCAGTTTTTGCAGCAAGAGGACGATCACTTCCATAGACCTTCTCATCCACAGAGATCCCCATAAATATTTCCAATCTTTATAGTTAGATTTTAACCAGCATGTACCCACTCCGCATACAAAGTCACAGTTGTCATGGCTGAAACCCTGGATTCTATAAAGTCTACAATTCAGATTTTACCAATAATTTGTATATTAATAATTCAGTATTTTAATAGAATTTTGAAAAGAATTAAAAAAAATTGACCTAGCAATTTGCTAAAAAAAATTATACATTTAGAGGCTGTAGTGGCAAAAATAAGAACCAAAAAGCAAACTGTGTACATTCGTGGGCTATAAACAATGCACATGGGGTGTGTTTTTTGTGGTCCATGTGTCATCCGTGATGTCCATTTGTGCCAATGACAGAAGAAACGACTGACCTAGCCACAAACATGGACAGGAATAGGACCTGCTAAAAAAATTGTAATCCACCATAGTAATACATGGGGCTATGGGATGGGTATTGAAACAATGGCTGACTCATAACCAAATACTATGACTGTGTACAGGGAGCTTCATATGTTTATGACTGTATACCTCTAAGATAACGATAAGACCACGGAAACATTCAATTCTTCTTTATATATAACTTGATCAAAGACATATTAGACATCAATACATCACCACATTTCGGCAAAATGTGCCGTAGTCCATAAGTAAGTCCACACTGAACGGTATATGACTGTATATGAATACAGACTATATGTAAATATGTCTAGAAGTCTCATTCCTAAAAATATGCAAGATCAAAATGTAAACATAGAGGCAATCAATAGTTAATAAAAAGATTAGGACACCCCCTCAGACTCCTAACTAATAAAACAAAAATGTAACCCAAAAATATCCCTCCTACTAACACACTTTTATTCAATTCAACAATAATTATTATTACGGTATTTTCTTATGTAATAATAAGATATAAACAATATGTCCAATATGTCCAGTATTTATTTTGCCTCACCCCCAGCTCATTGACCCATGAAGGTTATACTATAGCGAATTTATTGTATGGGGTCAACTTCTCCATTACAGTTACTTTTTGTCATTTTTTGCTTTTCTTGTACTTTTTGTATGTATTTGCTGGTCTATTCCTTATAATATATCACCACATTAATACTTTTATTACTGATATCCCTGCAGCCGATTTATAACTATGAAAATCAGTAAAATCTGGAATATCATCTGTTTTTCATGCTTGTCCCCATTGCATCTGGCTGATCCCCTCCCCCAGCCCCCTCTGCACTTGCTCCAATAAACTTTGTGCAGCAGAGAAAGTGACATGACATTGGTTTAACTGAGAACAGACATAACTTTCTCTGGATTTGCTTTATTACTTTTGGTAAATCACAGATTACCGTTAACAGGCTGGTGTGAGCCTTGAGTCACATAGTGTACATGTCCTAATGGACTTGGTCACTGAGGCTCCATTAGTGGGGAACTTCTCAGACAGAGAACATATGCACAAAGAGAAATTATACACAAAGGAATCATTTGCATGTCTCCGCCCATTAACATTGATTCCATGTGTAGGGATGTATGCATGAAAAATATCCCTTTAAGCTGGCTTTAAAGGGGTTTTCACATTCTCATACAATTAGAAGATCCCTAGTGGTTTTACAAGGAATTTGCGTGAAGGAATTCTGTATTTTGGCTTTTTTAGCCCTACTTATACCCAGGGCACTTAACAGTAGACTGATCAATCTATTACCATTATTTTTGGTGTCTGCTATAATAAATCCTTCCCTTTCCTACAAAGATTTGGATATCTACAACTTTGAATATTTCAAAAATGTTTAAATAGTTTTAAATTTATACTTAAGGTTTTTTTTTATGATTATTAGTCATTTATAACGTTGATCATATTTTGCTCATCAGAAGCCTAAAATATAAGGGGAGATTTATCAGAAGTGTCTAAGGAAGAACGGATCTAGTGGCCCATGGAAACCAATCAGATTTCAGCTTTCATTTTCTGACAGCTGCTTATAAATTTAGGCTGAGCTCTGATTGGTTTCCATGGGCAACAAGAACAGTTTTAACCCTGGACACTTCTGATAAATTTCCAACATTGATTTGGTAATAGACTTGGTTATCTGCCTACTATGGAGGGGTAAGTCATCAAGGGATCCATTCCTAGAAGTTCCCCCCAATTCTTAAAAAAATCTCTGAGACTGATTTGGCAAGTTCTGTGTAGCGCTGCAGAATATGTTGGTGCTATATAAATAAAGCAATTATTATTATTATTCAGTTTGAAGTGATGTTGCTCCAATTGTTCTGGAAATTGGAGTCCTCTAAAACACAGATTTTTATAAAAAATGATCAAATCTTTTCAAATTTGGTTATTTTTTATTAGTTATTTCAGCCCCCGCCTTCCCACTTTACTGACTCTGTGACCCAACAGATCTGTTCTTGTATTTATCTATTTACTCCAATGAAGAGGCAGCACTCCGAAGTAAATTCCAAATCAATGTACACCCTATACTTCGGAGGGCTGCCTCTTCATTGGAGTAGTCATCTGTGACCCCAAAAAAGATGTGTTGCTATGGATTTTCTTTAATTCTATCTATTCTTCAATTCATCATTGTATCTTCTATCAATTCTTCTATCTATCTATCTATCAATCTATCATTGTATCTTCTATCTATCTATCTATCTATCTATCAATCTATCATTGTATCTTCTATCTATCTATCTATCTATCTAACATTTCTCGCTGTTATCTATCATTGTACCTTCTATCTATTCTTCTAGCTACTATCTGCAGAGAAACCTGACCATTATTCTCTATGAAAGATGCCCCATTATGAGCAGACCACCCATTTCAAAGACCATTTTTCTGTTCAAAATGTTTATGGTCTTCTCAAAGAATTTTCACTGTATCATATGTTAAAGAAAATGAGACACAATAAAAACATACACTTCATGGAATAACATGGAAATACAAAATATGAATATTATTGTCAATGTGAGGAAAACGCTTGTCAGTCTAAAACTCAGGAGTGCTATAACATATCTATAACATGGGGTCATATACCAAACTGATGTGATGTCGTAATTACCATATTTTCTAAATATGTTCTCTCTTTTACTAAGTGCCAGAAAGAAAATCTAAAAACATTATAACTGAACATATCATAACAATAAATACACTAAAATGGCATTGGAGGAGACTATTCCCTAGGTACAAGTCATTTTATTATTTACAAAATGATTCTGTCCACATATCAAAAACTGGACGATAAAATTCTATACCTTACTCCATAAAATTGTCGTATTCACTTCATATGGAATGTTTACTGTATTTAAAATATCTACAGTCATTTGAATAATAGTTTGTCTTCATAATTTATAAGTAAATGAATCAGTTCATGCAACAGTGTAATGTCTGTCTATCTATCTCATATCTATCTATCTATCTATCTATCTCATGTCTATCTATCTATCTATC
>WNYA01004221.1:2073-19926 GCA_019512145.1 Engystomops pustulosus | reverse complement strand
GAGGGTTATGAGCAAAGGTTCCCCTTCATCCACTTAAAAGCCAGTAGAATACATGATGGAAGTGGAAGTCATGTGACCCAGTACTTCAAGCCAACTTTACCAGGACAAGTACAATACAGGTGGCCCTATTAGGGTATTGAACCCTTTTAGCTTATTTACCAGCTAAAATGCTTCTTTAGCACTGGATTTCCCTGCCAGTGATTTGCTTACCTATCTGTGTATATTCTCCCAGACCCGGATTACAGTTGTCTAACTTCTGCTTTATTTTTATAGGCTGGTTATGACTTTAGTTGGTACCAGTTTAAGAAGAAGATATGCCTATCAAATTCTCTAGCATGATTTTACCAATTTAGGCCTGCCAAACACCATATAACATACTGATCCAGCTCTCCAATACTTGGCTTCCTGACTCTGAAACTCCTAGTGTCTGAGATCACAGAAATATCGGAGCACCTTGGTCATAAATCCATAGACAAGTAGTAGCGATCCATGGATTAGGACAGAGGGGGCCCTGAAGTTTTTTTTCTTGGGCAGAGGAAAGACATTTTTTTGCACAAGTATTTAAGAGGTGTCTGCACCACTATTGTGTCGCACACAAGTGTTTTGTGGCGCAGCTGCACTAGCCTCCATGCAACACAAATTAAGGGGCGTTCTGTACTTAACTTGCCTATTGTGTCGCACGATCTATGTTAAAGGTCCACCACAAAAAATTTGGTGAACTCTGTCAGGCCAGTGCAGGGAAGAGACAGATTTGTGATTTCTGGCGCACGTTCTCCATGAATTGGTCGTACCCAGCATTATACACGGAAAGAGCATGTTAAGGGAAGTTTCCAACTTTCTTAGTAAATGTCAGAAGGCATGGAACAGAAGGCAGGCGGCTCCATTCTCTGTGTAGTGGCTGCACAGAGTATGGCAACTTAGCTCCAGTTCAAAGTTTACAGATCAGACACAAACCTGAATTGAATACTACACATGAAATAGAGTTGTCTGCTTCCAGATACATTGGGGCATATTTACTTACCAGGTCCATTCGCGATCCAGCGGTGCGTTCTCTGCGGAGGATTCGGGTCCGGCCGGAATTCACTAAGGTAGTTCCCCCGATGTCCACTAGGTGCCGCTTCTGCGCTGAAGTCCGTCGGAGTGCACTGAAGTTCACTGTCCTCCGCTGGGTGCATGTAAGCGTGTGTCAACCGACACTTTTCTTTTTTTTTTTTTAATGCAGCGTTTTTTCTGAATCCGTCAGGTCTTTTTTACGGCCACGCCCCCTCGATTTCCGTTGTGTGCATGCCGGCTCTGATGCGCCACAATCCAATCACGTGCGCCAAAATCTCTGGGCAATTCAGGGAAAATCGCCGCAAATCGGAAATATTCAGATGACCCGTCGGAAAAATGCGATTCAGGCCGTCAGATTCTGAAATCACACAATATTAAGATGAAATGTTGCAATTGAGCAACAGGATAGCAGATCTGGCACACTGTCCTATATACGAGGCGTTGGTTACAAACCAGAAGACACCCAGTGCCCAGAGCTAGATGCTGAACCAGATATATATTTATATATATTAGATGCAGGACAGAAATTGCATAATTGTAATATTAATATTGTGCAGATGTAAATATAATCCTGTTTTAATTAGAGACCCTCCCCTTTTGTTCTTGTCCATGGCCAAAACAACTTCTATTGTATATGTACAGCCTGTGACCTAAAAATGATCACTTTTGTAAAAGAGGACTTTTATTTAAATCATACTAGATCTTTAGTGCCATGTAAAATAATAATACTACAGTAGATCTCTACCACTTCAAAGCTTACATGTGTGTGTATATATGGTCCGGATTATAGGCGGGGCTCCCTGGGTGCACACCCCGGGGCCCCCACCATCTTGCCCCCACAGGCAGCCACCACCAGCTGACAATGTCTGCCGACACAGACATTGAGTAACAGATTAGTCAGCTGCCCGTAGTTTGATTTATGTCTGCTCTGTGCTGTGAGCTGACTATCACTCTCTAAGAGTGATGAGCAGGACACAATGTGATACGGCAGCGCTGACATGCTGCTGGCCCGCACATATGGCCACCAGCTCCCGTCCTGGAACAGTCAATTGTGACTGTGAACACTGGCTGTAGAGCATTGCTTCCTCCCTGGTGGGCCACTGCTTCTGCGGCTTTTTTTTCTCGTGTAGCTACACAGGTCACGCAATTGATGTCATTGTGCGAACTGTGTAGCGTGGAGGACTGTCGGCTTGTACTATTTGCTGAACTTCAGTGCGTGGGCGTGGCCAACTGATTGCTTGAACCAGGACAGATGGTGAAGAACAGCATGGAGGCGGCCAGAGGCGGGAGCACCTTTCACAACTTTAATTTTGTGCGGGGCACTACTGGGGCAGGTGAGGGACTCACTATTAATAATTAAAACTACATTGAATTATTATTAGGAGGGCTTGGGCACAAATTATTTAAATTACTAATTAAAGGGAACACTTTATTGTTATTGTCGAATACTATCTATTAGGTTTGCACTAGATCGATTTTTATTAACCCCTTAAGGAACAGTCCCTTTTTGTTTTTTTGCACTTCCATTTTTCACTCTATAAAAATATATAAAATTTTTACATTTTTTCCATGGAGCTGTGTGACGGCTTGTTTTCTGCGTAAAAAATTCCACTTCATAGTGATGGTATTTAATATTTCATGCCGTGTACTGGGAAGCGGGAAAAACATTCCAAATGCTGTGAAATTGGTGAAAAAATTTGCATTTGCGCCATTTTCTACTCGGCTTGGTTTTTAAGGCTTTCACTGTGCGCCCCAAATGACTCTCTTCCTTTATTCTTTGGCTCAGGACAATCAGAGAGATACCAAATTTACATAGAGTTTATTTATAGTGTTTTAATACATTTAAAAAATTTAAGAATTTCTATACAAAAAGAAAATTCTCTGTTGCGCTATATTCTGGTGCTAAAAAATTTTCATAATTCAATGTAAGGAGATTGTGAGACGTGAATTTTTGTGGGATGAGCTGATGCATTCTTTGCTACCATTTTGGGTACTGTATGACCTTTGGATCATTCGTTATAATTCATTTTCTGTTGCATAATGGCAAAGAAGTGGCATTTCAAACATTTGGGCACTATTTTGGGTAGCTGGGTTCAAAGCAGAGAATAACAGTTAATATGCACTCACCGGCCACTTTATTAGGTACACCATGCTAGTAACGGGTTGGACCCCCTTTTGCCTTCAGAACTGCCTCAATTCTTCGTGGCACAGATTCAACAAGGTGCTGGAAGCTCCTCAGAGATTTTGGTCCATATTGACATGATGGCATCACACAGTTGCCGCAGATTTGTCGGCTGCACATCCATGATGCGAATCTTCCGTTCCACCACATCCCAAAGATGCTCTATTGGATTGAGATCTGGTGACTGTGGAGGCCATTTGAGTACAGTGAACTCATTGTCATGTTCAAGAAACCAGTCTGAGATGATTCCAGCTTTATGACATGGTGCATTATCCTGCTGAAAGTAGCCATCAGATGTTGGGTACATTGTGGTCATAAAGGGATGGACATGGTCAGCAATAATACTCGGGTAGGCTGTGGCGTTGCAACTATGCTCAATTGGTAACAAGGGGCCCAAAGAGTGCCAAGAAAATATTCCCCACACCATGACACCACCACCACCAGCCTGAACCGTTGATACAAGGCAGGATGGATCCATGCTTTCATGTTGTTGACGCCAAATTCTGACCCTACCATCCGAAAGACGCAGCAGAAATCGAGACTTATCAGACCAGGCAACGTTTTTCCAATCTTCTACTGTCCAATTTCGATGAGCATGTGCAAATTGTAGCCTCAGTTTCCTGTCAAGTTAGGACCTAATTTGCTTTGTGAGAAAACCCTGTATTGACCATCAACAACCATTTTTTATTTCAGATCTCAATACTGGTGATGATAGCAAATTTCATAATGTACTTTATGAAATGAAAATCCTTATTTTTGGATTCTGACTTACATCGCTTTATATGGTTATAATTTTTGAACACTGTTACTTATCAAAACGGTTCTGAGATTTCCCCACATGTTGTACTTCATTTTAGTGGTAAATTGTGGCTGATAAGTTTTGCACTTATTTACAAAAAAAAAAAGAAAAAATTATGACTTTTTTTTAAAAATTAGCAATTTTTGAAATTTATTTGAAATAAGTTGCTGAATAACATTCCCCATATGTCAACTTTCCATTTTCAGAATTTTTTAAATGTCTGGATAATTTATTTTGATGTTGCGCGGCTTACAAATCGAATATCGATTTTCCGTATTTTCAGAATTGGCTATTTTAGGGACAAATACTGTTTTGAATGAAATTTTTCATATTTAACATCAAAACCCCCTATATAATTAACCCATTTTCAAATCTGCAATCCACAAACTACCAGAAACAGCTTTTAGGAAGATTGTTAACCCCTTGAGATCTTTATAGTAATTGAATCAAAATGGAGGTGAAATTCTGAAATTTTGTCGGTTATACGTTCAATTGGCCCTAAAATTTACACATTTCCAAAAGATAAAAGAAAACCCTCCTTACAATTTGTTATGTAATTTCTCCCGAGCAGAGACCTCCCACATGTGGCCGTAACTTGTTTTATGAGCACACAGCGAGGCGCAGAAGGGAAGGAGCGCCCTGCAGCTGCCAGGATTTTAGTTTCCTCATTGGCCCCTTTTGTAGACTATAACATTTTCGGGTTTTCGCTATTGGGGCCATGTGATGGAATTTTTTTTACGGGATGAGATGTTTTTTCCAGTGTTACCATTTTGGGGTTGTTATCCCCTATTGTTGAAAATTTAGGAACTTTTTTGAGGGCAGGAGTAGAAAAGCATCAATCAGTCCTGGATTTTTTACTTTTTTTTTTTTTGGTTCCCCGTTTAGCCTAATAATTATGTTATCTTTATTCTATGGGTCGATATGATTACGGGGATACCAGACTTCAATATTTTTTCTTACTTTTTGTGTTACTAAATTTGCCAAATAAAACCCTAATGTGGGTAAAAATCTATCATTTTTGCATTGCCGTCTTCCAAGTGGCATAACATTTTTACATTTTTGGCTACGGAGCTGGTTGATGCCTTTTTTTTTTTGCTGGACATTTTGTACTTTGCACCAGTAGCATTCTGGAGTACATATGTTTTTGTGATCACCCAGATCTGCCAAAGCAATGAAAGGCAACTCCTGAAACGAAGTGGGGGGCCAATCGTGGGGGAAAGACGCCCCAAAGGCAGGTTAAATGCAGCGGTCGGAACCCACTCTGATCACAGGAGTTACACTGGGATGTCGGCTATTAGTTCCAGCCGGAACCCCATGTCTCCCGATGCCGGTTCGGCTCAGATCTTGATATATCGGATGCAGAGCGCTAAGGGGTTAAGCAGTGTGTAAAAATTAGCTTCCCCTCTCTAATCACATGACAGCTGATAGATAAGGAGAAGCTGCTTAAAGTTCTCAGTGGTTCATTCCTTACAGCTATTGTAGTTGTCAGGGTTGGATTAAGACTACCATGGTCCCAGAAAAAACTTGAAAACTAGTTGAGACAAATTTATAACTTTTGTGTGACATTTTCAAAAGTCAAATATCCACTGCAGACATTAATATCTCATGTGCCACAGTTATCAAGCGCTCTAATTCATTATGATAAAGTGAAAAGAGCTCCGAAAACTGGATTAAGATTAGAGATGAGCGAGTATACTGCTCGGTCGAGTATTAGCATACTCGGACCGGCTCGTTACTCGGACGAGTATCTCGCCGGCTCGAGATCGAGCAGTAAATTAATAAAATAAATTGAATAAAAGTATTTTTATTGTAAAAAAAAAATATTACACATGTTTCCATATGTTTTACTTGTAAGAACACATTGAAATAACACTATTCTTCACTTTCCAGGCGCGTGTCTCCCGCTAGGTTTGGAGATGTTCGGAACATCTGGAATGTGAAGAATAGTGTTCTTTCAATGTGTTCTGCACTTAAATGGTCCTGTATTCACTGTTTTTAATGTTTTAATTCTATTCTTCACTTTGCAGCTGTGCACGCGTATCTCCGAACCTATCGGGAGACACGCGCGCACACCTGCAATGTGAAGAATAGAATTAAAACATTAAAAACAGTGAACACAGGAGCATTTAAGTGCAGAACACATTGAAAGAACACTATTCTTCACATTCCAGATGTTCTGAACATCTCCTAACTTAGCGGGAGACACGCGCGAACACCTGCAAAGTGAAGAATAGTGTTATTTCAATGTGTTCTTACAAGTAAAACATCTGCAAACATCTGGAATTTTTTTTTTGCACTGTTCTTTTACTGTTCAGTTTTATTAAAAAAATGCTCGGGTCTCCCATTGACTTCAATGGGGCTCGTTATTCGAGACGAGCACTCGAGCATCTGGAAAAGTTTGTCTCGAATAACGAGCACCCGAGCATTTTAGTGCTCGCTCATCTCTAATTAAGATCCTAATGAAGTAAATATCTTATCTACTTTATTGACTCCTCACAACAATGACACCCAGGGGCATCGCTAGGACAAAAGATCTGGGGGTCCAGGAGGGAGGACAGAGGTGAGTATTAGTGTAGTATTTTTTTTGTTTGTTTTTTTATTCTACAGTGTGGGCATTACTGTGGACTGGCGGTATCACTGTATATAGAGGAGGCATTAGTGTATAGAGGGGGCTTTACTGTGAACTAGGGCATTGCTGTATAGATGGGGCATTTCTGTGGACTGGAGCATTATTGTATAGAGGGAACATTACTGTATAGAGGGGGAATTACTATGGACTGGGGGCATTACGGTATAGATGGGACTTTATTGTGGACTGAGGGCTTTACTGTATAGAGAGGGCATTGTATGGACTAGAGGCATTACTGTTGACTGGGGGCTTTGCTGTACAGGGGGAATTACTGTGGACTGGGGGCATTACTGCATAGAAGAGCTGTTACTATGGACTCGGAGCATTTCTGTATAGAAGGGGGAATTGCTGTGCACTGGGGGCATTGACAAATAAGAGGTGGTAATGTAATGTATGGGACCATATACTTGGGTGACAAAATGGAGACAGTGGGGCTTATTTACTAAGGCTTCCCCGGGTCGCACTTTTGTCGGGCAATCCGACTGATTTGGCTTCAGCGTGGGATTTAACTTTAAAATTGTGTTGCAAGACATGCACTTACATACACCCGAAAGAAGAAGATTAACTCCAGCGGACCTGAGCGAGGAAGCAACACATTCAGGAAATTGGGCGCACAATCTTAGTGAATCGCGGCACAGTGCATTGTTGTCGAACAATGCACTTTCGGGAGCTCCTCCGGACCGGCTAAGTAAATGTGCCCCAATGACCGAGATTTACTATGCAGTCTGCACCAGAATTCTGAAGTTTATTTTTGAAATGTTTGCGCTAGTATTGTGTCATGAATGCACTATGTACACTTCAGGCTCATAAGCATAATTTTAAAAGTGGATTTTACAAGGAAGGAAGCCATGGATAAGGAAAGGAAAATGTAAAAATCTGTAAAGAATAATAATATGTAATGAGCATTGTATTAAAACTCTGTGTGTTCGATAAGTAGAAGGGCGATATACCAATTTCCAGGACAATTGGAGCAACATTGGTGCAAACAATACAATGCTTGCTTCATTTGACTTAATTCAGTGCTTGGTGTCAATTCTGACGTTCTTTAAAGAAAGATTATCCTGATTTCCCGTTGTGAACTCTATTCTGTTCCTGACTCTGACCCGTGCTGCCTGTCTCCGACCACAAGGGGATTAATTATGAGAGGCAGGGCCCCATGGTAGACTTCTCAATAGGGCCCCCCTTCCTGTTAAAAATATAAATATTTGTAGACTCACAAATGTGATTTACAATAACTCACATTTCTACACTCATATATTGTATATACAGACATTTATACACATGTGCACATAAATAGAGCATATACACAGATGTACAGCACATATATATACACACATATACTACAAACATACCATACACACATACGCTCCCTGAATTGGCTCGACAGTGCACCACTTTTTTATGGTATATCTTTAACATGGGGCGTGGGACACACTTCTGTCGGACTTGCATGACTTGCCATCTGGCGCATGGTCCGACTGAGCAGCGGAACACCCCATAATCGCATGATGCAGAGTGCAGCTGCGCCACAAAAGAGACACTTCTTAAATACCTGTGCAAGCAGTTTTCACTAGAAAAGAATGTGCAAAGTCCAACAGAAAACTGACGCAAAGCCCTTAGTACAGTGGTGGCGAACCTATGGCACGCGTGCCAGAGAGGGCACGCAGAGCCCTCTCTGCAGGCACGCGTACCATCTCCCCATTCTCATCAAAGTCGAAGCTCCGGCTCTGTCCATTACAGCCTGAAGCTGATCGGTTCTGCTCTCACTAGTGATGCCTTAGTGAGACAGTAGTAGCCGATCAGTGCCCGCCCCTCCTCCTCTTCAGCCCGGGAAACAGTGGGAAGAGAACGGAGTGAGGCAGCTCACAGAACGGAGCTGACAGCAGCAGAGCAGAGATACAAGGTCAGGAGCTGCTGGGGATGCTCACACACAGACATGTGCGCACTTACAGAGGTCCTGGCAGGTGACACTAAACCAACTATACATACTTGTGGTTTAGTGTCCCAAATCCCCCTGTATGACAGCTGTCTGTCATATACTTGCCTGTACCTGAAGTGCTCATCACCTGCACAAGGCAGCCAGTGATGCCAGGACAACCCCACAGTAAGCACCCTATGCACAATGTAACCAGGTGCCATGCTGCATCATTGGCCAGGTCGTGCAGGTGATGAGCGCTGTGGGCAGAGGCAAGTGTATATGTGGCCATGGACAGCTGTCATATGGGTGTTCCCAAATCCACCTGTGCCTCCACCCCACAACAACCACTTTGCAATAAAAACCACCTCCCAAGTTGGATTCCCCAATGCGACTTTTTTGCCATTTTGCAACATGTAATAAAATGTTATGAAAAGTCAAAAAGTCAAATGGTCAAATGGTTGTACAGTCCTCAAAATGGTAACACTGAAAACGTCATCTCATATCACAAAAAATTACACCACAAACAGCTCCGTCCACCATGGAAAAGCGCCCAAAAAATTAGCACCAGAAGATGGCAAATTAACTTTTATTTTTAGTACAGAAGATTTTAATTTTTGTAAATGTATACAAACATTATTAAACCTATGTAAATATATTATCCCTGTGATTGTACTGACCCACAGAATAAAGTAGACTTGTCGTTTGGGGTGCACAGTGGAAACTGTAAAGAATTTGTCACAAAGGCATTTTTTTTTTTTACCAAGAAGTCTTTTACGGTGGGGAGTAAAAAATGGAAACGCAAAAACAAAAAGGGGGTAAAGATGGCAATATTCGGTCCATGAACAAGCTAACTTATCACAGTCCCTTAGTCCCTGCATCTACTCAGGACTGCTGTCACTGTATGGGGGTAATGATAATCAGCATATGGCGGTAATATTCCTCACTGAATGGCAGTAATATGATATTCATCGCTATATTTGTATAGCATAGTATAGCAATATTATGGGTAACATTGGCCTTTCTATAGTCTTTATTACCAGAATGATGCTATTTATGTGGTTGTAAAGGTGGCAACACTATATGGCAGTATTATTTGTCTTATTGTTAGGTGGTATTGTGGCACTATTGGGCTAAATTTCTGTGTTGGCACCTCGCGATAGAAACGTTGGCTTTGGTTTGCAGTTTGGGCATTCGGTCTCTCAAAGGTTCGCCATCACTGGACTAGAGGCATTACTGTTGACTGGGGGTTTTGCTGTACAGGGGGAATTACTGTGGACTGGGGGCATTACTGCATAGAAGAGCTGTTACTATGGACTCGGAGCATTTCTGTATAGAAGGGGGAATTGCTGTGCACTGGGGGCATTGACAAATAAGAGGTGGTAATGTAATGTATGGGACCATATACTTGGGTGACACAATGGAGACAGTGGGGCTTATTTACTAAGGCTTCCCCGGATCGCACTTTTGTCGGCTTTTAGAAATTTTTTCGTATTTGCGCCAATGTGCCAACTATTTAGAAGAGGATTGTGTGCACAATCTTAGTGAATCGCGGCACAGTGCATTGTTGTCGAACAATGCACTTTCGGGAGCTCCTAAGTAAATGTGCCCCAATGACCGAGATTTACTATGCAGTCTGCACCAGAATTCTGAAGTTTATTTTTGAAATTTTTGCGCTAGTATTGTGTCATGAATGCACTATGTACACCATGACACCGCATAAGATGTGTTTTTGGTAAAACCACACAGGGACGACTTGTTTCTGAAAGAGGAGACTGGTAATGGAGAAGATCGAGAACAGGTACAATGCATTCAGAGGATTATATGAAATGGATGTGGCTTTCTCTGTGTTTTATGTAGGCAAAGTGTAAAAATGACGAAGTACAGTTTGTTTTTTGGGGAAACAAGAACAGTGAGGGGGGTGGGAAGGAAATGAAAGTTGGGGACTCTGTCAAAAAAATTTGTGTGGGTGATGCACTATGTACACCATGACACCGCATAAGATTTGTTTGTGGTAAACCACACAGGGACGACTTGTTTCTGAAAGAGGAGACCTGGTTTGTTTTTTGGGGAAACAAGAACAGTGAGGGGGGTGGGAAGGAAATGAAAGTTGGGGACTCTGTCAAAAAAATTTGTGTGGGTGGTACAGTTGTTTTTGGGACAAGAACATGTGAGGGAGGGTATGTAATGAAGTGGACTCTTCAAAAAATGTGGTGCATAAGAATTTGGGCCCATGCCCCGAAACTTTTACTACCCTGAAGACACCATAGAGCTACACAGCATGTGAATGAACTGATGTCAGTCTCCTCTTACCAATGGGGGAATCAGTAAACATCTGCCTGGGGCTCTTTCAAATGGACGTATACTCACCTGAGTCCAAACAACAAAAGGGGCGGGACTAGCACTCCTTTGGTAGGTATAGTAAGGGTCAAAGACATACATGTAAGACCAATAATAATCTCACAAGAAAAAAAAGAAGTATGCTATAGGACCCAAAATGAAATATAGGTGTGTACTGGGGATGAGGCGCTGTATGTAGCTGTGGTTTTTACTGGGTGATGAGGACGGCTTGGCTGTATGTAGCTGTGTTTTACTGGCAAGGATGCGGCTTCTCTCCTGGTTAGGTGTAGGCTGTGGTTACTGGGGATGAGGCAGGGGCATCTGTATGTAAGCTGTGTTTTACTGGAGATGGGGCGGCTTGTCTGTAAAATTATGTATCTGGGTTAACTGGAGACGAGGCGGGGCGGGGATGTGTGTATCTGTGTTACTGGGGATGAGGCCGGCTGTATGTAGCTGTGTTTTACTGGGGATGAGGGGCGTGCTGTTATTTTTTTTTTTTTAATGTTAGTAAGCTGTGTCAATGGGGGAGGAGGGCGGCTGTATGTAGCTGTTGGTACTGGGGGCGGAGGGGCGGGGGCTGGGGGCTGTTATTTATGTAGCTGTGTTTACGGGGGATTGAGGCGGGCTGGCTGTATGTCGCTGTGATAGGGTGATGAGGCGGCTGTTGTTATGTAAGCTGGGTTACTAGGGATGAGAGGGGCTGTGGCTGTATGGTAGCGTGTAATGGGGGGTGGCGAGGGCGCGGCTGTCAATGTTTAGCTGTGTTACTGGGGGCGAGGCGCCGGGCTGATGTAGCTGTTTGGTTACTGGGGCTCGAGGCGGCTTGTAAATTGTAGCTCTTGTGGTTAATGGGGGAGGCGGGGACTCTGTATTAGCTGTGGTTTACTGGGGGGATGAGGCGGCATGAGGCCGGCAGCTGTATGGAGCTGTGTGTTTACTGGGGGATGATGGTTGGGGTGCTGTCGGTATGTTTAGTGTTTGCGCCCAGGGGCACCCCACCCCCACCAACATTAATCGGCCCTCCGATGTGGTAATTAAATCTTATATACTTTGTTGCCAAGGCCCTCCTTTCTTCCTAAAATCAAACTATTTAAAATGGTGTGCTAAAATTTAAACCAGAAAGGGGCTACTGGAGGGTTTTATACTGCAGGCGTCACAGGCTCTTACACTGCGCCAGGGGATTTACCTTCCCCCCCTCCCTCTGTGTTGAGATTTTATATCAGGTTAGAGGAAGGGGAGGAAAGGGGAAGGGCTTATAAACAGTGTTGGTTTAAGCCATTATTAAACGCTATAGCACTGAAGGGCACTCTCATTTAAGTCCCCAGATAGTACGTCTGATTTCCATAGCAGAATTTTCAAAATTTAGGATTTAAAGAGGTTGCCCGTTTTGAGCATGTTAGGTCGCTATATACAGGATAGGGCTTAATTCGCATGATTTAGGTCAGTAATTTTATCAGTAACTAGGGACCCCCAGATCACTAAAAAGGGCGGGGGGGGGGGGGTTCAGATGAGGTTCCAATATAATATACTCACTGTACTCCCAATTCCCTTCAGCTCCATAGAGATGAATGCGGGCTGGCTGTTTTGGTTGTTTCGGGACCCATCTCAGTGGTGTGATTTTACTTGGGAGTACGATGGGTTACATCTGGACAGGTCCTTCCCCTAGGGATCTGTGGTGGCCATCACTGTGAGACCCCCACTATCAGAAGGTTCGGACCCCCTATTGCTTTGTTGAGAAAAACCCTGTATGACCATCACAACCATTTTTAGTTCAGATCTCCAATACTGGTGAATGATAGCAAATTTCATAATGTACTTTATGAAATGAAAATCCCCTATTTTGGATTTCTGAATTAACATCGCTTTATATGGTTATAATTTTTGAACACTGTGACTTATCAAAAAATGCTTCTGAGATGTGTTCCCCACATTGGTGTACTTCATTTAAGTGATAAATTTGTGTTGGCTGATTTTGTTTTGTTGCGTTTATTTACACTGAAAGAAAAAAAGATGTTTTTCGAAAAAAAAAAAATTTAGCAATTTTTTGAAAATTTATTTTGAAAATGAAGTTGCTGCTGAATAACATTCCCCCATATTATGTCAACTTTCCATTTGCAGAATTTTTTGAATGTCTGGATAATGTTATTTTGATGTTGGCCGGCCGCATTACAAAAGTTCAAATATCGAGTTTCCGTTATTTTCAGAATTGGCCATGTTTTTGAATTGACATTTTCCAATATTTAAACACCCCATATATAATAACACTTTTCAAAATCTGCCAATTCCACAAAACTACCAGAAAACATTCTTTTAGGGAAGATTGTAACCCCCTTGGAGATCTTTATAGTAATTGAATCAAAATGGAGGTGAAAAGGTGGAAATTCTGAAATTTTGCGCGTTTTAGCAAGTTTCAAATTTAGCCCTAAAATTTACACATTACAAAAAGATTTAAAGAAACCCTATTACAGTTTGTTATGTAATGTCTTGTCCCGAGGGGGCCCCACAGAGACCAGAGGAGGAGGACTACACATTGGCCGTGTAACTTGTTTTATGAGCGCACCAGCGAGAGGAGCAGACGGTCAGAAGGAGCGCCCTGATTTTTTGGGGTTTTCGTAGTGGGGCCATTGGTGATGGCATTTTTTTTTTAAGGGATGAGATTGTTTTTTTACAGTGTTACTCATTTTTGGGGTTGGTATTTTGTTTATCCCCTAATTGTTGCAAATTAAGGAACTTTGTTGAGGGGCAGGAGTAGAGAAAAAGCATCAATCAGTACTGGAGATTTTTTACTTTTT
Organism: Engystomops pustulosus; assembly: GCA_019512145.1. Taxonomy (NCBI): domain Eukaryota; kingdom Metazoa; phylum Chordata; class Amphibia; order Anura; family Leptodactylidae; genus Engystomops; species Engystomops pustulosus. Next base: position 6,216 of record WNYA01004221.1, on the reverse strand, counting down.
TTTTTTTTTGGTGTCCCTGTTAGCCTAATAATTAGTTTATATTTATTTAGGGTCGATATGATACGGGGATACCCAGACTTCACTATTTTTCTTACGTGTACTAAATTGTCAAAAAATAAAACCTAAGGTGGGGGAGGGAAAAAGGGAAAAAGGAAAAAAAATACTATAATTTTTGAATGACGTCTTCCAAGTGGCATAACATTTTACATTGTGCGGCTACGGAGGGCTGGGCTGATGCCTTGTTTTTTTGCAAAACGATGCGACCATGTTGTAATTGCACCAGTTATTTTAGGCATTCTGGAGTTTATATGGTTTCTTGTGATCCCACTAGGTCTGCCAAAAGCAAGGAAAGGCAACTCCTGCGAAATGGAAAACAAAATAGTGGGGGGGGGGCCAATGGTGGGGGGAAAAGAACAGACGACCCAAAGGCAGGTTAAATGCATGAGGTTAGTTGCTGACTGCCAGCATTTTTTTTTTTAAACAGGTTTTTTAAAAACACCCGCAAATCTGCTGGAGCCCACTTGATCACAGGTTGTTTTTTGAAACTGGGATGTAGGGCCTTTAGTTCCAGCCGGAACCCATCATGGTCTCCCGATGCCGGTGCGGCTCAGAAGCTCTGTATACTTCGGATGCAGAGCGCTCTCTCCTAAGGGGTGTTAAGCAGGGTGGGTAAAAGAATTAGGTTCCCTCTCTAATCACATGACCAAACTGTAGATAGATAAAGGAGAAGAAGCGCTTTTAAGTTCTTCAGTGGTTTCCATTCTTACAGGACAAGATAGTGTAGTTGTCAGGGTGGAATTAGCCTACAATGGTCCCAGAAAAAAGAAAAGAAAAAAGAAAAAAATTGAATGAATGTGAAAAAACTAGTTGAGCACAAAGTTTATAAAAGTTTTGTGTGGACATTTCAAAACGTCACATTATCCATGCAGACAGTAGTAATCTCATGTGCCCACAGTTATTCAAGCGCTATTAATTTCATTATGATTTTTATTTAAAAGTGAAAAGAAGCTCCGAAAAATGGATTAAGATCTTAATTAAGTGTTAAATTATTTAATCTACTTATTGACTCCTCCAACAAACAATGGAAACCCAGGGGCATCGGCTGTTATTAGGTTCAAAACATGGGGGTCCAGGAGGGAAGGAACAGAGGTGAGTAGGTAGTTTGAGTAGTAGTGTAGTATTTTTTTGTTTTTTTTTGGTTTTTTTATTTCTACAGCATGGCTTTAATGTGGAACTGGGCGGTGGGGTGTATCAATATATATAGAGGAGGATGTTTTGTTGTACTGTGGACTGAGGGCAATTGCTTGTTTTATTAGGAAGAGGCATTAGTGTATAGAGGGGGGCTTCTTGTTAATGTGAACTAGGGACCCATTTTCGCTGTTAGTAGCTGGGGGGGCAATTTCCAGGTGACGGGGAAAGCGAAATTAGGTGGGAAGACAGCATAGATTAGTGTATAGAGGGAAACATTTACAGTATAGAGGGGGGGAAATTTACCTATGGACTGGGGGCATTAAGGTTTTTATAGATGGGATTTTTACTTTATGTGGACTGGGGGCTACTTCTTACTGTTATAGAGAGGGATTTGACATGGTATGGACTAGAAAGATAGTGGTGGCGAAACATAGCGGCCGCGGCCAGAGAGGGCAGCAGGAGCAATTCTCCTGCAGGCACGCGTAGACATCTCCCCATTCTCATTCAAAGTCGGAGCTCCGGCTCTGTGCATTTTTCAGCGACTGAAAAGCTTTGATCGGCTCTGCTCTCCAATAAGTGCTGCCTAGTTGTGAGGAACAGTAGAGACGATCAGTTGCCCGCCCTTCCTCTTAGCCCGGGAAAACAGTGGGAGAGAACCAAGTTGAGTGAGGCAGCTCACAGAACGGAGAGAGGCTGGACAGCCAGCAGCAGAGCAGAATACCACGGGTTTCAGGAGCTGCTGCTGGGGATTGATCACACCAACAGAACATTCGTGGGCATTACGAGGGTCTGGCCAGGGGTGGTGGTGACACTTAAACCAAAAACTATACATTACTTGTGGTTTTAGTGTCCCAAATCCCCCTGGATGACAGCTGTCTTGTTCATATACTTGCCTCTGTACCTTATGAAGGTCGCTCATCACCTGCACAAGGCAGGCCAGTGATGCCAGACAACCCACAGTTAAGCCACCCTATGCAACATGTTAAACAGGTTTTAGGTTTTGGCCATGCTTTGCATCATTGGCCGGGGGTCGTTACGAGGGCGCCGGGTTCGTTTGGCATGGGGTGACGGTGGTGGAGAGCGCTGTGTGCAGAGACAGCAGGGGCAAGTGTAATGTGCCAAGGACAGTGTTATATGGGTGTAGATCCCAAATCCAACGTGCCTCCACCCCACAAACAAAACCACTTTGCCATTTTTAAACAAACCACCTCCCAAGGTTGATTCCCCAATGGCGACTTTTTGCCATTTTGCAACATGTTAAAAAATGTTTTAGGAAAAGTCAAATGGTTTTCAAAATGGTGTACCGTTCCTCAAAATGGTTATTAATAACACTGTGAAACGTCATCTCAAAATTCACAAAAAAATGACCACCCACAAACAGCCTCCGTTTACACCACAGTATGGAAAAAAAAAGCCCCAAAAACCAATTAGCACCAGACCGAAGAATGGGCAACAACGGACTTTTTTATTTTTAGACAGGAGATTTAATTTTTGTAACTGTTATAACAAACATTATTAAACCTTTAAAAATATATATGCCTTGTGATTGCCACTGACCCAAGAATAAAGTTTTAGACTTGTAGGTTTGGGGTGCACGTGGAACAACTGTTAAGAATTTGGTCACGAAGGCATTTTTTTTTTTAACAAGACAGGTCTTTACGGTGGGGTGGGGAGTAAAAAAATGGAAACGCAAAAACAAAAAAAAGGGGGTTTTAAAGGTAAAAGATGGCCAATATGCGGGCAAGGAACAAGCTAAAACTTATCACCGTCCTAGGTCCCTGATTCTACTAAGGACTGCTGTCACTGTATGGGTGTGGGTAATGATAATCAGTAATGGTGGTGGTACGATCCTCAATGAATGGCAGTAGTAAAGTAAGTTATTGATATTTCATCGTTATTTGTATAGCATAGTAGTAGGCCAATATTATGGGTAAAAACAATGGCGCCTTTCTATAGGTCTTTTATACAGAATGATGAGTTGCTATTATGTGCTTTGTTTTTGTAAAGGTAGGGCGGGGTGGCATCTTTAATATGGCAGTATTATTGGTCTTATTGTTCGGTGGTTGGTATTGTGGCACTAGTGGGCTTAAAATTTATGGTGTTGGCACCCTTGTTGGCTTTGGTTATTTGCAGTTTGGGCACTCGGTTCTCTCAAAAGGTTCGGCCATCCACTGGGACAGTAGACGGCATTACTGTGACTGGGGGCTTTGCTGTACAGGGGGAAATTTAACTGTGACTGGGGGGAATAAGGCATAGAAGAGTGGACTATGGACTGACTCGGAATCATTATGTATAGAAGGTCTTTGTTTGGAATAAATAAGGGATGTGCTCGTTGTGTTTGCACTGGTGGGGGGCATGACAATAAGAGGGTGGTTTAAGTGGTTAAGGTATGGTATGAGGGGACCATATATTATACTTACGGTGGACGGTGGGGATGGGTTGGACACAAGTGAGCAGTGGGGCTTATTTATTAGGCCTTCCCCCGCGAGGGATCGCAACTTTTTGTCGGCTTTTAGAAATTTTTTCGGATTTGCGGGGGCCCACCCCCAATATGCCCAACTATTAGACGAGGATTGTTGTGTGTGCACCAATCTTAGTGAATCGAGACAGTGCTTGTTGTCGAAACAATGCACTTTCGGGGCAGCTCCTCCGAACCGGCTCTCTCTAAGTAAATGTGACCCAATTGACTGAGGATTTTTGACTATTGCCAGTCGCACCAGAAATTTGAGTTATTTTTGAATTTTCGCGCTAGTATTTGTGGTCATGAATGCAATATGTACAACTGGAAACCGCATTAACGATTTTGTTTGTGGGTACACCCACAAGGACGCTTGTTTCTGAAAGAGGAGACCTGGTAATGGAGAAGATCGAGAACAGGTACAATGCATTCAGCGGATGAAATGGATGTGGCTTTCTCCTGTGTTTTCTGTAGCAGTAAATGACGAGTACAGT
>WNYA01004220.1:0-19929 GCA_019512145.1 Engystomops pustulosus | reverse complement strand
CGTTTTATATGCCCAATAGTAGAGCATGTAGAGGACAAAAACTCTGCAAACAAAGATAGGATTCTGTCCTTGTGAAAAGGCAATCAATGCCTTGCCAAATACCGTGCTTAGAGTTTATCAAGAATGATTGGATTATGAACACATAAACTGATCCCCAAGAAACACATATATTTACGCATTTGTTGCTTTATTCTACCGACAGTAATCAACTCTTCAACCGACTATTTAAATCAGGTGGCAAGTCCCAATCTCAATTGATAAGGGACAATGGATTAGTACCTCCGCTGACCTCATGGTTGAAACACCAAACGTGCTTATGTGGCAGATGTTTGGTGTTTGGCTGTATACAACCTAAACAATCCAGCGAAGCGCTTACACTGCGTGACAAGTTGCTGTTATGGTTTTAAAGGCACGCTCGTCAGGGTGCTGACTCTTGCTAGCGCTCGGGAATGTTTTGTTTTAAATCTGCAAAAACGTGGCTGGTTGGGAAGACATGCAATTTCACCCATTGACGTCCTATTTGAAGCAGGTGCATAGAAAATGACATTGAAGTTAAATGGGTTAAGGTTACCAAAGAGGAGATTGTTTATGTTATATAGGAGCATTTGTTCAGTTTTTTATTAATTCAAACTGACAATTATAAATTAAAGCTGTTTTGTTACAGGCAGTCCACGGGTTACCTACAAGTCCCCCCACCCTCGAGTTAGGGACGGGCGCTTCTGTCCTGCCTCTCGTCCTCTCATCTTTTCTGTTGGAGTTTCCTGGAGGGTTGTTCTTATAAGTTGAATTTTATCGTAAGTACGAAACTGTATATTTTATATAATGGACGTTCTAGACAATTTTTTTTGCTTTTGCCCACAGTGACAATTGGAGTTTTAAAAATTTTTGGTGTATGGACAGAATTATCATTAAAGCTTCATTACCGACATTTTACAGCGCTCATTGCCGTCTGGGGACTATAGTAAACGCCATCCAGCAGTAGCTTCAACCCAGAGGTCACAGTGGGAAGAGGGGTCCGTACTGTAACTATGGGGTGTCTGTACGTCGTGCGGTGTCCCTTAACGTAGGGAACGCCTGCCTAAATATGTTGTCTAGTCATGGGCACCTGGATGGTTTATAGTGGGAAAGATTGGAAAAATGAATGATATCTACATATTTACCAATATTTTGTGTGTTGTGTTTCTGGGGGAAATTTCCAGGGTTTTTCTCTTAGTTAAAATTAATACAGTATTTTTGCAATATAGGCGCACATCAATAAAATGCCTGCTAAAACAGTCTGGTTGCCATAGATAAGGCACACCCCTGGACTATACGGCGCACCTGATTATACGGGTGAGATGCCCAGCAGTGTGCACCGAACTGTACACATTTCCCAGGCAGCTGTGCATGTTTGGTAAGTACGGCTTCACTATCTAAGGAGCACTTGTGATTCTGAGAAATAAAGGATTTGTTTGCTCTGACCTTATAGTTCGTACATAGTAAGTAAATGCGATATGTGAAATGTCCCTTTTGATAAGAGGGAACGAACGTATTGTGTGAATCATATTGTTACAGCACAGTAAGAAAAAACACACTTGGCAATTGTTTTTCCTTCGGCTTAAATGTTTGTAGGTATTTCATTTATTCTGCTGGAAACAAACACGCATGATCAGTCTTTGCTTAAAACAGGTAAGAGCCGTCTGAGACTACAAGTCACACAACATAAGCCAAAGCCCAATTGGTAGGAGAATCTTACATGGGATTAGCACAATTTGGGGGCTAATTAGACTCGCAACTATAATCAATCTAGGCATTTCAAACTTTAATTAAGGTTAATGAGTGTAACTGAAACAAAGTGGGGGGGGGTTCAATGTTTATATTTGCCTGGTCAGCAATGGGGGCATTTGGTACCGTATCATTAAAATAATAAAACATTATGTTGCCAATTATCTTGTCAAGTTAAAACTTTCTATTCTGCTACTTATGAAAGTCATGTTTGGTCATTACCGTTGTCTTGTGAATTACGCGGGCCAGCATTTACAGAGGGACATTGCCCTGCTGTGCTGGTGTTAGGCTGAAGTTGCAGTTAGTCTACTTTGTCAATATAACTGAACTTTCAAGGAACATAAGAGTTTATGAACTGTAGCAATGTCTTGATTCACAACAGCTATGTAATTGGTGGAACTATGGTGTAAATGGGTACCGGGTCACTATCAAATCACTCTGAGCTAGGTAGCAACATTACATGAACCTTTGTCTCGATTTGTGAGGGGGGGTTTTGTGAACCTCAGGACTCCTGGTGTGAGTGTAACCACTGACCATTTTTTAAAAGGTAAAGTTGCCTAAAGTTACATTTTTTGTAAGGGCAAGGGAGTAGGTGTAGACACTTACAACTTTCCCAACGCAATTCACGTCCACATGACTGGCAAAAAGAAAAAAATACACAATTTAAAATGAGGCAGACTGCCCAAATACCTACACTGACAATGCATAACGTGTGTCGCACCTGATATTACCATAGCAAATTCAGTAGTAAGTTACTTAGCAGCATGTAACACATAGTAGGTCATTAATGCGAATAACTATGAGATGAGTGGAGCACTTAAATGCTCGGGTGCTCGTTATTCGAGACAAACTTTCCAGATGCTCGAGTGCTCGTCTCGAATAACGAGCCATTGAAGTCAATGGGAGACCGAGCATTTTCATTTTTCAGGGACCATGGGTCGGAATAAATGTGTTATTAATTGAAAATGTCTTTGAATGTCTTCTGATAGTGACAGATGTATGCAAACATCTGCTCTATTCTTCACTGTTCCCGGTATTATTCCCGACAAGTTAGCGATGTGAAAGAACAGTGAAGAATAGGAATAAAAACGTGAACATAGGATCATTTAAGTGAAAACACAGTAGTACAGAATAGATTACAGATGTTCGGCACATCTGCTTACTTGTCGGGAGGAGATAGCTGCCGGGATCCGCTCCTCTTCTCCACTGAAGTCTCCCCGGTCTGCGACTGCTGCCCGATGTCTCCCTGGTGCCGATTTGCTCCATGTGGCGCGATTGGCTCCCTGTTGTGCGCGAGTGGCTCCTGCTGCCGCGCAGATGTACCCACTGATGCGAGCGATGTCTCCTGCTGGTGCGATGTTCCCTGGTGCGCCGATTGTGCTCTGCTGCACCGAATGTGTCTTGCTTGCGCGAAGATTTGTGTCGCTGCTGCTGCGCCCGATGTCTCCCTGGTGCGCGATGTCTCCCCGTTCCGCGTGTATCTTCCGACAAGTAAGCAGATGTGCCGAACATCTGTAATCTATTCTTCACTGTGTTTGTCACTTAAATGATCCTGTGTTCACTGTTTTTATTCTATTCTTCATTGTTCTTCACTGTGTTTGTTTAATTAAATGCTCGATCTCGAGCAGGGGAAATACTCGTCCGAGCATCAAGCTCGGACGAGTATACTCGCTCATCTCTACTGATAATTCTTTATTGAATATAGTTTAACAATCCCAAAGGCTGAGGAGAGATTTGTAACATATTAAGCAGCAAGTGTGTCTGATGCCAGAAAATAAAGTATTTTCATTCAATTTTCCCAATATACCAGGACATAAACAAGGACAATGGGGCATATTTATCAGGACCTCTGCGCACCGCCAGTGGCGCAGAGGCCCGGATATAATCGCAAATGCTAGCTTATTGCTAGCTTTTGCGATTATTTTCCCCAATCCGCCACCTTCACGCCAGTGGGGCGTGAAGGGGCGTGAAGGGGGGCGCAACCGGCCGAGCGGGGGGTGCGGCTGGACGGGGTTACTCGAAAGGCTCGTTGCCGGAAGAGTATTTCCCCTGCTCGAGATTGAGCATTTAATTAAAAAAACACAGTGAAGAACAATGAAGAATAGAATAAAAACAGTGAACACAGTGACCACAGGATCATTTAAGTGAAAAACACAGTGAAGAATAGATTACAGATGTTCGGCACATCTGCTTACTTGTCGGAAGATACACGCGGAACGGGGAGACATCGCGCACCAGGGAGACATCAGGCGCAGCAGGACACATCGGGCGCAGCAAGAGCAGAGACCATCGGCGCAAGAAGACACATCGGCGCAGCAGCAGGGAGACATCGCACGCAGCAGGGAGACTTCAGTGGAAGCAGAGGAGCGGATCCCGGGGCAGCGTATCTCCGACAAGAAGCAGATGTGCCGAACATCGTAATCTATTCTGTAATCTATTCTTCACTGTGTTTTTCACTTAAATGATCCTGTTCACTGTTTTTTTTTATTCTATTCTCACTGTTCTTCACATCTGCTAACTTGTCGGGAATAATATACGCGCGGAACAGTGAAGAATAGATTGCAGATGTTTGCATACATCTGATACATATCAGAAGACATTCAAAGACATTTTCAATTAATAACACTTTATTCCTGAACCAGGTCCCTTGAAAAATGCTCGGGTCTCCCATTGACTTCAATGGGGCTCGTTATTCGAGACGAGCACTCGAGCATCTGGAAAAGTTTGTCTCGAATAACGAGCACCCGAGCATTTTAGTGCTCGCTCATCTCTAGTTATTTCCTTTTCTGTTATGACATGCATTGCTTGATAGACATTTATACTTTGGAAATTTGATACTATAAGCCATCATTTGAAATCACTGTAATACATGCATGTTATTATCTAACAAAACAATAAAAAGAAAGACACAAAAAAAATAGATTTTTTAGACACAAATCAAAGTCCCTACTTTATACATGTTTAAAATGCACCTTAATGTGCAAGTGTATCAACATAAGACAACTTTAAAAGAAATACAATGATACATGTGCCCCTTTGTGAAGTGTATTTCAACTTGTTTTTCAGGTTTTACTATTTGTTTCTTTCATATTATTTGAAGAAAATGCCTTATTTTATTGTTAGCTTGGGATGAATAACGATTCTTAAGAGTCAGGAGCCTATCATAACATTTCATTAGTTTTGTTTTATTTTTTATTCTTGTGGAAATAGAGGTTTAATGAAAGGTTGGGGCAAAAAAATACACATTGGATCAAAAAGTAAAAATAAATATGTGTCAATATTTATCAAAAATCTATCCAATGATGCCAAACTCTGCCCCTTTTCCCTACCCTGTGGAGGTCTGGCAGAGGGCAGCTTTAAATCTTAAATGGGAACAGTCATTTTTCAGATATTTCAGGAACAATAACATTAATTTAACCTCAGTCTTTTTTTAGTTTTGGCGCAGAAATGGATGGCGCAGAAATGGTCAAAAATCATCAAAATTTTTAATAAAATACACACCAGATACAAAATCAACATCATTCTGAAAGCTTCCAATGTTACCACATTCCAGCACTAATTGTAGAGCATTTGAATATAAAAACTTTGTAAAAAACTAGAAAAATCAACATCTTCAATGAAGAAGACTTAAGTAATAATCTCTCCGATAGTTTCTACATAACAAATTAGATTCCCTCCACCTCTCCCCAGGGGTTAAATGCAGGGTAAACTTTATTATCATTGGTTTTTTTTTGTGTGAAATATTTGTCACATGTTTTTTTGTTTTTCATTTCAATGGCATTTTTTTTAAAATTTTCAGCGATTACAGTGCTATTTGTCAATGTAATACTTGAATTGTAGATCAAATCAAGTCATTTTTTTCTGGTGAATATGAATCTGTATGAAAAAGGGGTTCCCATCTAAGTTTTTAAAGTACCCCACCCCCAATGATATCCCTTAGTATGAGATAAATTGGTATCATTGGATACATTTTTGAAAATTTGTTGACAAATTTACTTCTAGTTTTCTGATTTTATATATATATATTACATAAGTCACTGTTCTGACCTTTGTGTTACACCCTGATATGTTATACCTGTATAAATGTATAAATAATAGATACAATAAGATAAGATACATTAAGTCCCAGGCTACCATGAACAGGCATTGGCACCTCACAACTGGATTGGTAGAGTTGCTGATGACCAAAAGAGAGTTCATCTCCCAAACTATTTAGATGTAATGTTTCACAAACTATTTAGATTTAAAAGTTCCCTCCGACCACCGTTAGCACCACTGGCTCTTCCTTCTCTCTCCACTAGTTATTTGCTAATAGATCTGTACTTGTAGTAAGCAATGAAAGAGGGATATGAGAATCCCCATGCAGTTACTATGAAGCCCTAAGTCTTAAGTCAAATTGGCTTGCAATTTAGGACATGGAGACATGTGCACTAAAACATAAGTCCATAAAACATAAGTACTAATAATTGCTAGAACCTTTAGGATATAAATTACCAACAAATGGCCGAGTAGACATGATGGCCAAGATGATGACATCTTGATCTTGACAAAGCCTCTTTAAAGTCTTTGTTTCTCAGGGTGTATATGATAGGGTTAAGTAAGGGGTCAGCACCGTATAAATGACAGACAAGCCCTTACTCAGGTAAGCGCTTCTCCTCTTGTAGGAGACATGTAAACAATCATTAATGTCCCATAAAATATGGAGACCACCGTGAGGTGGAGCAGTACAGGTGAGAGGCTTTATGTCTTCTGGTATGGATGGGATCTTCAGGATGGTGATGACAATGTACATGTAGGACATCACTTACTATCAGGTACAATTACAAATAGTCCTATATTAAACTCTCGTTATGAAGTTGGATGTATCAGAGCAGGAGAGCTGCAGGATTGGTTCCAAGTCACAGTAGAAATGGTCAATCACATGTGGTCCACAGAAATACAGATTATACATTGAGATAGATATATAGATGTCCCCATAAAACCCATCAACCAAATTATAGTAACCGATGTCACACAAAACCTATGATTCATGATAGAGTGGTAATGAAGGGGTCTACAGATGGCCAGATACGGTCGTAAGACATCAGTGACAGGAGAAGACATTCGGAAAATACTGAGTTAGCATAGAAAACAAACTGAATTACACAACCCATAAAGGTGATGGTACTTCCTCCATACAGGACAGTGTGGAGAAGGACGGGGACACTAATGTGGTGACAAGGAGGACACATCGATAGTTGTGGTAATGAAGAAGTACATAGGGGAATGAAGGGTTTTACTCACTAGATACAAGACCATGATAAGAAGGTTTCCTGATATTGTCCCACAGATATAAGAACCAGAAGAATAAAGAATATAGCATTGCCATCTTCAAGATAAGGAATCCAAGCAAGATGACAGAAGTGATATGTTCTTCGATAATAGTTGGACCCCATGGCCCTCTGTTCTTTTGTACCAGTTTGGCATCCAAGCAGATCTTTTTTAACTTGTTTGTCTTGACTTGCTTTGTGTATTATTTCTTTTTAGTCAGTCCTGCAACTGCTAATTTGACATAAAAATTAATGATAACATTAACAAAAAAATAAATATATATAGGATAATTGTCCAATATAATTAGATTATTATATTCTTTATGAAATCAGTAGAAAATATATAAAAAATGTTAAAAATTGTAAGCCTCATCAGCTGTTTGCATATGTGATCATGAGACAACATTGGATAACTTATCAAATCAGATTGTTTGAAGTTGGTGGGCCCACTTTTGGCTTGCCTTTGACTTTTGTGACATTTCCCCCTTTTTTTTATTTCTCAAAGCTTCCCATTGCCTTTATTTCTGTAGTGTTCACTAAATTATCACCTGAATCTAGAGTGTGAAAGCTGCAACTTTTTATCTGCGACTTTAGTTTTAAATTTGAAGTCCAAAAAAGTCAAAAACCCACAAGTATCAATCAGGACAAAACATCTGACGGTAAGAAAGACAAAAAAAGTGATGGACAAAGTCAGACTAATGGTACACGTGCACCTATGAATTATTATATGGGGACTTTGAAAACTCAGTCTTTACCGTTCCTGAAAGCTTTCTCCCTGACATAGCAGTCACATGGCAGACAAAGCCGCCTTGCCTGCATTTTATTCTGGAGCATCTGAAGTAGAGGATTCCTTAGAGTCTAGTTTTGTCTATGTTTTTGTCTAGTAATAACGTGTGAATTACTGTAAACTACATAGCTCCTTAAAAGGGGGACACCTTGCCAACTCTGGTGCACATATTTGGTTGTGTCCGCCATGACAAACTATTAACGAAAAATTGTACATTGTCTTATAACATCCAGAGATTCTCAGTTTAGAGTTCTGCCCATTCAGAGGTGTCTGTACAGAGTTACTTATAGCAAACACAATATTTAAGATTTCTTAAATATTTTAGGGAAGGGAATATAAAAATAATTTGTCTGGATAGAAAATTTACCTAAGTCTTAGCTTCTGGAAGTCAATCTCCATCTTTCAAAAAGCCCATTGGCAAGTGTTAGGATTGAGCCAAAACTGTAGATTTATCACTGGAGATTCAAAGACCTAATTCCCAGAATCTAATCTAATCATAAGATGTGACTTCTCACTTTTCTGGGTTCTGATGGATGTAGGAACAGGAACGTGGAGTGAAGTAGATATTTTATGCTTCTGATATGATTCGTCTACCTTAGTTACTGCGTTATATGGATGATGTCCGGTATGAAGGACTTGGTGCTTCAGAATAAAGTGATGACTCGTCCAGTGATGAGAATCGTAGGAATAGTGAGGGAGTGTATGAAGCTCAAGGATCTGACCATTTTATATCTTCATGTATGGAGTCATCTACATCTGGGGATCCCAGAGAGACTCCGACAGTCTCCCCCACGTACAGACATCAACAAGGTCTAATATTCTTCTGAGAGAAATCTTACAGGATTTACAGAATGAAAAACAAATTGGAAAAAATGGGAAGGGGATAAGGCCTAACTAGGATTGTTGTCCTATTCAGTATAGGTTATATGTGAATGAAACCCTACAACACAGTTTGTCTACTTTGGACTTAGCTCTTCAGTTTGTACTGACAGTGAAGCGCACTGAATCTGAATTTGGTCTTGTGTTATCACCGCCATACTCGACCTCTGGAATACCAAGTTTCCAGAGTATTCTTACCAGAGGCATCAGATGAGTTGATGAGGTAAAAGACAGGAGGCTCTATAAGAAGCGGAGCAAACTATAATAGAGTATATTGTTGAATGACACTGTGCCCTTCACCGTCAGTGGCGCAGAGGCCCTGAAATAATCGCAAATGCTAGCCTTTTGCCAGCACTTACGACTATTTCGCCCTCTCCGCCACCTTCACGCCAATGGGGTTGAAGGGCTTGAGGACGGTGCGTCCGGCACTCGCGCCTCCTGCAACTTTTAAGTGAATAAAATGGAATAAATGTGGCGCAGCCTTCAGCCCCGATACATCAAGAGGTTTCACCCAACTTGGTGTATGCCACTGCGAATATGGCACAAGCACCAACGTATGATAAATGTCCCCCAATGTGTGGACTGGCTTGACTCCTGTTTCTCTTTTCTTCTCCCTGTGCCAACAATACCTCCTCAATCATGCACAGTAAGCTTCTTCTAGCAGGTGATAGGTGCGGATGGTGTCATCAGCACTGACCATATGGTGGCATATTGGAAGCTGTACTGCATTGAACAAGTTCCTTATGGTGGTCTGGTCATTGGTGGAAAAGTGCTGTTGCCTCCTCCACCAGAGCTCAGTTTACTCTGCAGGTGCCTGGTCAACACATGAGTGCTCAGATTGTTAAGGCTTTGGCCACTTTATGGACTGGTGGCACAGCCTACAGATGACATGTGTTCTGTCTACTGCACAATGAAGAAAAAATTACAAGCTGCACTTCCAGGATCCAGTATCACTATGGGGAGAAATGGAATGTAACATTGAAAAGGTTTTTTGTTCTTATTAGCTTCAGTATGTAGTCAGTTCACAATGTGAGCGAACCCATAGACACTTTCCGGTCAATGGCTATTCTTTCACTGTATTTCTATTCCAGATCTCATACTTAGCTATGTGAACCGGATGTGGATTATAATGAATATGTTGACATATTCACCTACCAACCTGCAAGAATCTGGCTCTTACAGACCTGTTAATTTTGCTTAAAGAAGCTCCAACTGTTCCTTGGAGATTACCTGAATCTCCGCCAACTCCACACCCATTGACAGGGGAATATAGTGATCCATCTTTAAACCAGTAATGCTGGGGCATAGAGGACCCCATTACTCCGTAACCATACCTGTATAACTACATATGTATAACCTGAAAGTTCTCACCCCTTCCGATATCACCCGGGATCGGTGCTTGGTAGAAATTGGGCTGTTACCCTTTAAAGACATTCAAATGTCGATGTGCACACCAGCATTTTTACCAGGATTGTGGGTGTGATGTCATCGAGAGCGACAAGCCTAGAGAAATGATTGCCCATGTATGAGCAGACATATTACGGTAGCACACAACCCGCTGGCATTTAAATGGCCATTGATAGATTGTGTGCCAGCATTTAAGAGTGATACCTGTGATAGTGCCAGCGCCAATAATGGGTGGTACCTTTACCTGTGGGGGTGTGTTGAGATAAACGTCGGATCAAGGTCAGCTCCAGTTTTAGTAGGCCCCGGGGTTGCAGTGAAACTCATGTGGCAGCATTGAAAATTCAGAGACTAAAACATCTCTGGTACCTTAAAATATTCTCTACTTTATCTTGCCAAACAGTCCCCTCATAATTTATATATTTAATATAAGCCCCCCTCATCTCCATGGATTCCTAAACAGTCCCTCTCACCCGCATGGATTTCTTATGTCCAGCCTTATATGGGCCACCAGTAGCTCTGGGCCCCTACATTTCGGGTATGCCCATTGCTGGTGCCGGCCCTGTGTCTGAACTGAATGTCCATCGTGCTCATCTCTAATTCATGTACTGTAATCACTAGAGGATCTTTAATTCCTTAGTGACCATGTGATTTGCACCTGATAACCAAGGCCTATTTTTCAAAACCAGCAACGTGTCACTTTTGTCTGTTTATAACTTGAAGCTTTAACTTACCCAAGTGTTTTCGAGTTTGTTTTTTCCGTGACTGTTTGTACTTCAAGTTAGGGGAATTTTTGGTGCATTTGGTAACTACCAAATTAGTTACTAACTAAGATTTCCCATATCTCAGCTTTGTGTCCTTTTGTTAATACGATGCTAGAAAGATCACAAATCGAGCAGAATTCTCTCACATTTTAAAGAAAATTTTAATTTTAGAATCAATTATTTTAGGGCCATTTAATTTTATTGGGGTTTGGAAGTTCTGTAATAGAAACCCCCACATATCCCCCGTTCTATTAACTCCACCCTCAAACTATTTAAAACAGCAGTTAGGAAGCTTGTGACCCTTTATTATTTCACGAATTTCAAAACAAAATGAGGTTCGATTTGGAATTCACTAATATTTAGCATTAAATGTTCATTTAGCTACACCAATTTACCGACAGCAACTGAATAAAAGTGGAAATGCATCTACGAATATATGTGCAGTTATTCCGAGTAAGACGACCCCCACATGTGGATGTAACCTGTCAGGGAACATGTGAAGGTTTGGAAGGTAAGAAGCCTTTGAGCTTTTTAGGGAGGATAGTTTTCAGGTGCAGGACGTGTTTGGAGCCCCTGAGGCCCCGTTCACATGAGGCATTTTGGTTGCATTTGAAACACAATCCAAAGGCTCCACCTGTGATCATGGTTGCAGTAAGATGCATTAGTTTGCGATCATTACCATGTTGGAAACACAAGGGAGATACTTAACCGGCCATTCGCGATCCAGGCGCGCGTTCTTGCACAGGATTAGGGAAGAGACGGGATTTATTTAAGGAGCCGTTTCGAGTACCTTAATACTCGAACGAGCATCAAGCTCGGACGAGTATACTCGCTCATCTCTAGAAATAACATGTAACATAAAACAAAAAACAATGCCCATTTAAGTTCCTCCAATTGTTTTAATGACTTAGGATATGTTATTACTAGACTCACAAAAACCCATATAATTTTAATTTAGAAATTCGGTCCAAACTGCGTCTTAGTAATAACATATCCTAAGTCATTAAAACAATTGGAGGAACTTAAATGGCATTGTTTTTGTTTTTGTTACATGTTTATTTCTAGAGATGAGCGAGTATACTCGTCCGAGCTTGATGTCGTTCGAGTATTAGGTACTCGAAACGGCTCGTTGCTCGGAGAGTATTTCCCCTGCTCGAGATTGAGCATTTAATTAAAAAAACACAGTGAAGAACAATGAAGAATAGAATAAAAACAGTGAACACAGTGACCACAGGATCATTTAAGTGAAAAACACAGTGAAGAATAGATTACAGATGTTCGGCACATCTGCTTACTTGTCGGAAGATACACGCGGAACGGGGAGACATCGCGCACCAGGGAGACATCAGGCGCAGCAGCGACACATCGGCGCAGCAAGAGCAGAGACACATCGGCGCAGAAGACACATCGGCGCAGCAGCAGGGAGACATCGCACGCAGCAGGGAGACTTCAGTGGAAGCAGAGGAGCGGATCCCGGGGCAGCGTATCTCCGACAAGTAAGCAGATGTGCCGAACATCTGTAATCTATTCTGTAATCTATTCTTCACTGTGTTTTTCACTTAAATGATCCTGTTCACTGTTTTTTTTTATTCTATTCTTCACTGTTCTTCACATCTGCTAACTTGTCGGGAGATAATATACGCGCGGAACAGTGAAGAATAGATTGCAGATGTTTGCATACATCTGATCACTTATCAGAAGACATTCAAAGACATTTTCAATTAAATAACACATTTTATTCCTGAACCATGGTCCCTTTGAAAAATGCTCGGGTCTCCCATTGACTTCAATGGGGCTCGTTATTCGAGACGAGCACTCGAGCATCTGGAAAAGTTGTCTCGAATAACGAGCACCCGAGCATTTTAGTGCTCACCATCTCTAGTTATTCCTTTTCTGTATGACATGCATTGCTTGATAGACATTTATACTTTGGAAATTTGATACTATAAGCCATCATTTGAAATCACTGTAATACATGCATGTTATTATCTAACAAAACAATAAAAAGAAAGACACAAAAAAAATAGATTTTTTAGACACAAATCAAAGTCCCTACTTTATACATGTTTAAAATGCACCTTAATGTGCAAGTGTATCAACATAAGACAACTTTAAAAGAAATACAATGATACATGTGCCCCTTTGTGAAGTGTATTTCAACTTGTTTTTCAGGTTTTACTATTTGTTTCTTTCATATTATTTGAAGAAAATGCCTTATTTTATTGTTAGCTTGGGATGAATAACGATTCTTAAGTAGTCAGGAGCCTATCATAACATTTCATTAGTTTTGTTTTATTTTTTATTCTTGTGGAAATAGAGGTTTAATGAAAGGTTGGGGCAAAAAAATACACATTGGATCAAAAAGTAAAAATAAATATGTGTCAATATTTATCAAAAATCTATCCAATGATGCCAAACTCTGCCCCTTTTCCCTACCCTGTGGAGGTCTGGCAGAGGGCAGCTTTAAATCTTAAATGGGAACAGTCATTTTTCAGATTTTCCAGGAACAATAACATTAATTAACCTCAGTCTTTTTTTAGTTTTGGCGCAGAAATGGATGGCGCAGAAATGGTCAAAAATCATCAAAATTTTTAATAAAATACACACCAGATACAAAATCAACATCATTCTGAAAGCTTCCAATGTTACCACATTCCAGCACTAATTGTAGAGCATTTGAATATAAAAACTTTGTAAAAAACTAGAAAAATCAACATCTTCAATAGAAGAAGACTTAAGTAATAATCTCTCCGATAGTTTCTACATAACAAATTAGATCCCTCCACCTCTCCCCAGGGGTTAAATGCAGGGTAAACTTTATTATCATTGGTTTTTTTTTGTGTGAAATATTGTCACATGTTTTTTGTTTTCATTTCAATGGCATTTTTTTTAAAATTTTCAGCGATTACAGTGCTATTTGTCAATGTAATACTTGAATTGTAGATCAAATCAAGTCATTTTTTTCTGGTGAATATGAATCTGTATGAAAAAGGGGTTCCCATCTAAGTTTTTAAAGTTACCCCACCCCCAATGATATCCCTTAGTATGAGATAAATTGGTATCATTGGATACATTTTTGAAAATTTGTTGACAAATTTACTTCTAGTTTTCTGATTTTATATATATATATTACATAAGTCACTGTTCTGACCTTTGTGTTACACCCGGATATGTTATACCTGTATAAATGTATAAATAAATAGATACAATAAGATAAGATACATTAAGTCCCAGGCTACCATGAACAGGCATTGGCACCTCACAACTGGATTGGTAGAGTTGCTGATGACCAAAAGAGAGTTCATCTCCCAAACTATTTAGATGTAATGTTTCACAAACTATTTAGATTTAAAAGTTCCCTCCGACCACCGTTAGCACCACTGGCTCTTCCTTCTCTCTCCACTAGTTATTTGCTAATAGATCTGTACTTGTAGTAAGCAATGAAAGAGGGATATGAGAATCCCCATGCAGTTACTATTGAAGCCCTAAGTCTTAAGTCAAATTGGCTTGCAATTTAGGACATGGAGACATGTGCACTAAAACATAAGTCCATAAAACATAAGTACTAATAATTGCTAGAACCTTTAGGATATAAATTACCAACAAATGGCCGAGTAGACATGATGGCCAAGATGATGACATCTTGATCTTGACAAAGCCTCTTTAAAGTCTTTGTTTCTCAGGGTGTATATGATAGGGTTAAGTAAGGGGTCAGCACCGTATAAATGACAGACAAGCCCTTACTCAGGTAAGCGCTTCTCCTCTTGTAGGAGACATGTAAACAATCATTAATGTCCCATAAAATATGGAGACCACCGTGAGGTGGAGCAGTACAGGTGAGAGGCTTTATGTCTTCTGGTATGGATGGGATCTTCAGGATGGTGATGACAATGTACATGTAGGACATCACTTACTATCAGGTCAATTACAAATAGTCCTATATTAAACTCTCGTTATGAAGTTGGATGTATCAGAGCAGGAGAGCTGCAGGATTGGTTCCAAGTCACAGTAGAAATGGTCAATCACATGTGGTCCACAGAAATACAGATTATACATTGAGATAGATATATAGATGTCCCCATAAAACCCATCAACCAAATTATAGTAACCGATGTCACACAAAACCTATGATTCATGATAGAGTGGTAATGAAGGGGTCTACAGATGGCCAGATACGGTCGTAAGACATCAGTGACAGGAGAAGACATTCGGAAAATACTGAGTTAGCATAGAAAACAAACTGAATTACACAACCCATAAAGGTGATGGTACTTCCTCCATACAGGACAGTGTGGAGAAGGACGGGGACACTAATGTGGTGACAAGGAGGACACATCGATAGTTGTGGTAATGAAGAAGTACATAGGGGAATGAAGGGTTTTACTCACTAGATACAAGACCATGATAAGAAGGTTTCCTGATATTGTCCCACAGATATAAGAACCAGAAGAATAAAGAATATAGCATTGCCATCTTCAAGATAAGGAATCCAAGCAAGATGACAGAAGTGATATGTTCTTCGATAATAGTTGGACCCCATGGCCCTCTGTTCTTTTGTACCAGTTTGGCATCCAAGCAGATCTTTTTTAACTTGTTTGTCTTGACTTGCTTTGTGTATTATTTCTTTTTAGTCAGTCCTGCAACTGCTAATTTGACATAAAAATTAATGATAACATTAACAAAAAAATAAATATATATATGGATAATTGTCCAATATAATTAGATTATTATATTCTTTATGAAATCAGTAGAAAATATATAAAAAATGTTAAAAATTGTAAGCCTCATCAGCTGTTTGCATATGTGATCATGAGACAACATTGGATAACTTATCAAATCAGATTGTTTGAAGTTGGTGGGCCCACTTTTGGCTTGCCTTTGACTTTTGTGACATTTCCCCCTTTTTTTTATTTCTCAAAGCTTCCCATTGCCTTTATTTCTGTAGTGTTCACTAAATTATCACCTGAATCTAGAGTGTGAAAGCTGCAACTTTTTATCTGCGACTTTAGTTTTAAATTTGAAGTCCAAAAAAGTCAAAAACCCACAAGTATCAATCAGGACAAAACATCTGACGGTAAGAAAGACAAAAAAAGTGATGGACAAAGTCAGACTAATGGTACACGTGCACCTATGAATTATTATATGGGGACTTTGAAAACTCAGTCTTTACCGTTCCTGAAAGCTTTCTCCCTGACATAGCAGTCACATGGCAGACAAAGCCGCCTTGCCTGCATTTTATTCTGGAGCATCTGAAGTAGAGGATTCCTTAGAGTCTAGTTTTGTCTATGTTTTTGTCTAGTAATAACGTGTGAATTACTGTAAACTACATAGCTCCTTAAAAGGGGGACACCTTGCCAACTCTGGTGCACATATTTGGTTGTGTCCGCCATGACAAACTATTAACGAAAAATTGTACATTGTCTTATAACATCCAGAGATTCTCAGTTTAGAGTTCTGCCCATTCAGAGGTGTCTGTACAGAGTTACTTATAGCAAACACAATATTTAAGATTTCTTAAATATTTTAGGGAAGGGAATATAAAAATAATTTGTCTGGATAGAAAATTTACCTAAGTCTTAGCTTCTGGAAGTCAATCTCCATCTTTCAAAAAGCCCATTGGCAAGTGTTAGGATTGAGCCAAAACTGTAGATTTATCACTGGAGATTCAAAGACCTAATTCCCAGAATCTAATCTAATCATAAGATGTGACTTCTCACTTTTCTGGGTTCTGATGGATGTTAGGAACAGGAACGTGGAGTGAAGTAGATATTTTATGCTTCTGATATGATTCGTCTACCTTAGTTACTGCGTTATATGGATGTGTCCGGTATGAAGGACTTGGTGCTTCAGAATAAAGTGATGACTCGTCCAGTGATGAGAATCGTAGGAATAGTGAGGGAGTGTATGAAGCTCAAGGATCTGACCATTTTATATCTTCATGTATGGAGTCATCTACATCTGGGGATCCCAGAGAGACTCCGACAGTCTCCCCCACGTACAGACATCAACAAGGTCTAATATTCTTCTGAGAGAAATCTTACAGGATTTACAGAATGAAAAACAAATTGGAAAAAATGGGAAGGGGATAAGGCCTAACTAGGATTGTTGTCCTATTCAGTATAGGTTATATGTGAATGAAACCCTACAACACAGTTTGTCTACTTTGGACTTAGCTCTTCAGTTTGATACTGACAGTGAAGCGCACTGAATCTGAATTTGGTCTTGTGTTATCACCGCCATACTCGACCTCTGGAATACCAAGTTTCCAGAGTATTCTTACCAGAGGCATCAGATGAGTTGATGAGGTAAAAGACAGGAGGCTCTATCAAGAAGCGGAGCAAACTATAATAGAGTATATTGTTGAATGACACTGTGCCCTTCACCGTCAGTGGCGCAGAGGCCCTGAAATAATCGCAAATGCTAGCCTTTTGCCAGCACTTACGACTATTTCGCCCTCTCCGCCACCTTCACGCCAATGGGGTGTGAAGGGCTTGAGGACGGTGCGTCCGGCACTCGCGCCTCCTGCAACTTTTAAGTGAATAAAATGGAATAAATGTGGCGCAGCCTTCAGCCCCGATACATCAA
Source organism: Engystomops pustulosus (assembly GCA_019512145.1). Taxonomy (NCBI): domain Eukaryota; kingdom Metazoa; phylum Chordata; class Amphibia; order Anura; family Leptodactylidae; genus Engystomops; species Engystomops pustulosus. Next base: position 2,437 of record WNYA01004220.1, on the reverse strand, counting down.
GAGGTTTCACCCAACTTGGTGTATGCCACTGCGAATATGGCACAAGCACCAACGTATGATAAATGTCCCCCAATGTGTGGACTGGCTTGACTCCTGTTTCTCCTTTTCTTCTCCCTGTGCCAACAATACCTCCTCAATCATGCACAGTAAGCTTCTTCTAGCAGGTGATAGGTGCGGATGGTGTCATCAGCACTGACCATATGGTGGCATATTGGAAGCTGTACTGCATTGAACAAGTTCCTTATGGTGGTCTGGTCATTGGTGGAAAAGTGCTGTTGCCTCCTCCACCAGAGCTCAGTTTACTCTGCAGGTGCCTGGTCAACACATGAGTGCTCAGATGTTAAGGCTTTGGCACACTTTATGGACTGGTGGCACAGCCTACAGATGACATGTGTTCTGTCTACTGCACAATGAAGAAAAAATTACAAGCTGCACTTCCAGGATCCAGTATCACTATGGGGAGAAATGGAATGTAACATTGAAAAGGTTTTTTGTTCTTATTAGCTTCAGTATGTAGTCAGTTCACAATGTGAGCGAACCCATAGACACTTTCCGGTCAATGGCTATTCTTTCACTGTTATTTCTATTCCAGATCTCATACTTAGCTATGTGAACCGGATGTGGATTATAATGAATATGTTGACATATTCACCTACCAACCTGCAAGAATCTGGCTCTTACAGACCTGTTAATTTTGCTTAAAGAAGCTCCAACTGTTCCTTGGAGATTACCTGAATCTCCGCCAACTCCACACCATTGACAGGGGAATATAGTGATCCATCTTTAAACCAGTAATGCTGGGGCATAGAGGACCCCATTACTCCGTAACCATACCTGTATAACTACATATGTATAACCTGAAAGTTCTCACCCCTTCCGATACACCCGGGATCGGTGCTTGGTAGAAATTGGGCTGTTACCCTTTAAAGACATTCAAATGTCGATGTGCACACCAGCATTTTTACCGGATTGTGTGTGTGATGTCATCGAGAGCGACAAGCCTAGAAAATGATTGCCACATGTATGCAGCAGACATATTACGGTAGCACACAACCGCTGGCATTTAAATGCCATTGATAGATTTGTGCCAGCATTTTAAGAGTGATACCTGTGATAGTGCCAGCGCCAATAATGGGTGGTACCTTTACCTGTGGGGGTGTTGAGATAAACGTCGGATCAGGTCAGCTCCAGGTTTTAGTAGGCCCCGGGGTTGCAGTGAAATCATGTGGCAGCATTGAAAATTCAGAGACTAAAACAGTCTCCTGGACCTTAAAAATATTCTCTACTTTATCTTGCCAAACAGTCCCCTCATAATTATATATTTAATATAAAGCCCCCCTCATCTCCTATGGATTCCTAAACAGTCCCTCTCACCCGCATGGATTTCTTATGTCCAGCCTATATGGGCCACCAGTAGCTCTGGGCCCCTACATTTCTGGGTATGCCCATTGCTGGTGCCGGCCCTGTGTCTGACTGAATGTCCATCGTGCTATCTCTAATTCATGTACTGTAATCACTAAGAGGATCTTTAATTCCTTAGTGACCATGTGATTTGCACCTGATAACCAAGGCCTATTTTTCAAAACCAGCAAGTGTCACTTTTGTCGTTTATAACTTAGAAGGCTTTAACTTACCCAAGTGTTTTCGAGTTTGTTTTTCCGTGACTGTTTGTACTTCAAGTTAGGGGAGATTTTGGTGCATTTGGTAACTACCAAATTAGTTACTAACTAAGATTTCCCATATCTCAGCTTTGTGTCCTTTTTGTTAATACGATGCTAGAAAGATCACAAATCGAGCAGAATTCTCTCACATTTTAAAGAAAATTTTAATTTAGAATCAATTATTTTAGGGCCATTTAATTTTATTGGGGTTTGGAAGTTCTTAATAGAAACCCCCACATATCCCCCGTTCTATTAACTCCACCCTCAAACTATTAAAACAGCAGTTAGGAAGCTTGTGACCCTTTATAATTTCACGAATTTCAAAACAAAATGAAGGTTCGATTGGAATTCACTAATATTTAGCATTAAATGTTCATTTAGCTACACCAATTTACCGACAGCAACTGAATAAAGTGGAAATTGCATCTACGATATAATGTGCAGTTATTCCGAGTAAGACGACCCCCACATGTGGATGTAAACCTGTCAGGGAACATGTGAAGGTTTGGAAGGTAAGAAGCCTTTGAGCTTTTTAGGGAGGATAGTTTTCAGTGCAGGACGTGTTGTGGAGCCCCTGAGGCCCCGTTACATGAGGCATTTTGGTTGCATTTGAAACACAATCCAAAGGCTCCACCTGTGATCATGGTGCAGTAAGATGCATTAGTTTGCGATCATTACCATGTTGGAAACCACAATGGGAGATACTTAACCGGGCCATTCGCGATCCAGGCGCGCGTTCTTGAACAGGATTAGGGAAGAGACGGGATTTATTTAAG
>WNYA01004219.1:0-19931 GCA_019512145.1 Engystomops pustulosus | reverse complement strand
TCCCTGTCTCTCCCGGTAAATGATGTAGGTGCAGATAGTACTGCCTCACTGTCTCTCCCGGTAAATGATGTAGGTGCAGATAGTACTGCCTCCCTGTCTCTCCCGGTAAATGATATGGGTACAGATAGTACTGCCTCCCTGTCTCTCCCGGTAAATGATGTAGGTGCAGATAGTACTGCCTCTCTGTCTCTCCCGGTAAATGATGTAGGTGCAGATAGTACTGCCTCCCTGTCTCTCCCGGTAAATGATGTAGGTGCAGATAGTACTGCCTCACTGTCTCTCCCTGTAAATGATGTAAGTACAGATAGTACTGCCTCCCTGTCTCTCCCGGTAAATGATGTAGGTGCAGATAGTACTGCCTCCCTGTCTCTCCCGGTAAATGATGTAGGTGCAGATAGTACTGCCTCTCTGTCTATCCCTGTAAATGATAATGTCTTTTGCTGTAGATGAGTTTATATCATTCAGGGTGATGATGTAAAATAAAGGCAGGGCACTTACCAGCTTGGACAGATTCATATCTCGCAATCCTCTCATCACCATACTGATTTCACTCTCACTGGGTTTTGCTCTTTTCTTTGCCCCCAGTGTTCTCAAAACTGAAAGGATGTTTCTCAAGCCAAAGTGATAATGAACCTAATGATGGTAATTATACAGTGAATAAATCATTTGCCCCATGTAAATATATTTCACAGATTTACTGCATCGCAAACCCTAAAGGTATATCTGTTCCTTATGGAATAGATATACTGGTTTGGCTTAATCCCACATCATGTTTTTAGACTTCTTGTAGGTCATACTTGATGTTAAGGGGGCTGCCTTTCAAGGTAGCAACAGGAGGTATTGTTTTCCATTTAACACCTTGGAAAACTTATTTGCATTTTTCCACCAGTGTGGGAGCACACAAACAGCTGCAACGTATGATGTTATTCTCACTATCTGACATCTATCAGAATAGACCTTTCCTTTCCTGTTTTATGTCTATTAAGATTACCAAAATTATTTGTATTTGCCAAATACCAGAATAAAGAGAGAGATAATTTTATAAGACATTTTTATTCCTTTTTGCAAAATCAAAGTTTCCATCTATTTCATTAGTGTTTGGCCTGTGGATACATGGGTCACTGTGTATAATCACCCTCTGACCAGCTTCAGCATCTTCACAATCCGGACCAAAGCCCATTCATCTTTGGGACGCAGAACCCGTCTCCTTCCTGATGGATGGACATTCCCATCTTGTTTGTACTTGTGTATAATTGCTTGCACAGATGAACAAGGCACCTTTAGGTTTCTGGAAATGGCACCCAAGGATGAAGAAGACTTGTGCAAGTCCACAATTCTCTTCCTCAACTGATTTCTTCAGACTTTACTATGATGCTACACAGAGAAGCAGTGTGTTTCAGGCGTGTCTTCAAATACATCCACAGACGTGTCTCTAACTCAGATGTTGACAATAAATCCGAAGCTTCCAAATACAGGACCTCATCATGTAGACCGTCCATGTGGCCAGTAGATCAACTTTTAACTTTGCAGAAAGTAATAAAAATGCCCAATAATTTCTCCTCCTCTCATTATTCCATTATCCTAATGGACCTCAAACGGGAAAGTTCTTCTGATTTCATGTCAGATACTGAGATAAACATCATATGTGTCTTTTTTGTATAGTGTATGGAAACTTCTGGTTTCAACGGTGTAATATTCCAGGTGATCAGAGTCTTGGCATCTAAAACATATTCACCCAGTATTACCAATGCACCTACAGTGTATTAATGTACTGGAATTATAGGAGTGACACAAGGACTCATGGGCTGCACAATGTGTAATATAGAGTAGTAACAGAGTGGATAAGATTTCTGTAGTCATCTTCATCGTGTGTAGCAATACTGAAGACACAGCTACCAGCAGCCGATTGTCAATGCTGCAAAGTGTTCTACCCGCATGATCAAGAATAAGAGGAAATCTAATATGATAATCCAGGGTCACTTACTCATAGATCAAGGCATCTTGACTTATATTTCTTACCCATGGCCTTCCGTAAAAAAATCTACTTTTAAAATGATGCTCATAAGCCTGAGGGGCCACCCTAGTCCCTCTGTGATTGAGCTTCACAGACTGTTACACTGTCTCACCTCCCCTGCCTCCTCAGCACTTGTGTAGTGAGCACTTCCTGTTGTATTTTCAGTACTGAGGGAGCAGGAGAGAGGGGGAGTCAGTGGAACAGTCTGCTCATTAGCATAATTATAAAAGTTGATTTAAGAAAGAAATAGGCTATGGCAGTGATGGCAAACCTCTTAGACACCGAGTGCCCAAACTACAGCCAAAACCCATGTATTTTTCGCAAAGTGCCAATGCGACAATTTAAGCAGTAACTTATTACTCCCTGCTCTTTCGCAGGTTTGAACTATAAAGACACCTAAGGACACCAATACAGTAGAAAGAAGGAGAAGAAGTTTGGATTATCATTGTAGCTTCCTTCTAGGGTCCTGGGCTGCAAGAGGCCATAAGTCCTGTCTTACGAGCACTGCCCTGGGGTGATGGCAAGGGTGCCCATAGAGATGGCTCTGAGTGCCACCTCTGGCACCCGTGCCATAGGTTCGCCACCACTGGGCTATGGCTTTGGAGATATAACAGATTACCACGGTCTTGGTCCTGGTTTATCATGATGGATTCTCATGGTAGATTTCCTCTAATAATTGCACTAAAGAAGTTGTGATGTAAACCCCAGGAGAATCTCCATCAGGTTTCTGTAGGCCCTGCAGTTACATCCTGCCCCAGTAGTTTACTCCTATGACCTCTAGCATTAGACATTACATTAGACACAGGCGGCTGTGCTACAGTATGTGGAAGTGACCTTTATGGTGAAAGTCCTTTCCTCTAATGATAGATCGTGTGACGGCGCTCAGGTACCTGAGACGAGAGCTGTTCTTCACAGAGTTTATAAAGGACATAAAACTTCTGAGACAAGGACGCGCTGTCTAGAAACCCATAACTGGCGAGCTTGACCCTTATTATCATCTGAAAGGGCAGAAATATCAAGGCTTAGTACGTCTATAAAAGATTATCTGCAAAAAATCATTTTCAAAGGTTGACGGCTTTATAATAACGTATAACAGGGTACAAGGGGCCATTAGCTATTACTATACCACGGAGGCCAGGGCAAATAGTAATGACAAAAGTCATGTCCGCAGCAGAGCCCCCCTTTAATGAAATGTCCACTACAGAGCCCCCCTACCATTTCCTACCAACCTACCATTTCAAAATAGTCATGTTGACCTAAACATACCTTTACCTTGGGGTAGGTAAGCTGATGCTGGAGCTTTTTTTACACTAAGCAAATGACACCATGTTGTGCTCCTGGGCCCCTGACACGGGCGCTTGATGCTTGGTCACGATCATAACAATGCACGCGACTTGTGTGCTTCAAACATCTGCCCCCACCCTCCATCATCCCCGAGAGCTGATGATGTCACCAAGCTGTCGGAAACCAATGGCGCATGCGCACTGTATCTTCATTTCTTAATGAAGATACAGTGCGCATGCGCCATTGCTTTCCCAGAGCTCGGTGGCATCACCGTCTCGGGAGCGAGGGAGGGAATAAGGGGGGCGAAGTTTCATACACGCAAGGCACATGCATTGTTATGATCGTGACTTGGCGCCCTGTGTCAGGGGCCCAGGTCCGCCGAATGGTGTGCAAAGACAGATTTTTTTGGGAAACTGCGGATTTATGTGTGTTATCAAGCCCACCTCCGGCATCAGCTTACCCACCCCAAGGTAAAGGTATGTTTAGGTCACAATGACCATTTTGAAATGGTAGGTTTCCTTGAAAGAAATGTCCACAGCAGATCCTAGTCATGGCGCGTCATAGTGTTGCGCGCAGGCCGGAAGAGAAGAAGACAGGGCCGCGGCGAAAAGAACCCGGAGGCGAGTATAGAGTTTTTTTTAAACTGGTGATCTTCATATAGGGCCCAGGTATGAGAAGCCAAAGGCCTCGGACGCCCGCCCACACCTCCTATATGAAGATCCGCCATTGTTCAGTAGACATAATCAGGCAGAGCAAGAGAGGATGTAAGGATTGTGATCCATATGGATAATTACAGTATGGAGCTCATGGTGGTCACTGAAGCCATAAGGTTTTGGTTCATAATTGGGGTAAGAGCTTACAGTTCGGTCTCATGCTGGGGCGCAGTTGTGATGTGGCTACAGACAAGTGAAACATTTTGCCTATAATTCATAACACAGTTATTATTCAGTGACTATTTGACCAGATCAAATAATCTTACTCTTACTGATACAAGACATTGCTTTCAACTGGCCCCAATACCAACATAAATATAGGAAGATGAGGCTGGTCTCTGCTACTCATAGACCCCTGAATCAGCTCAGTGCCTGTACGAGGGGTATAGGAAGTGAGGATAATACATTACACATCACCTGGCTATCAGGGAGTATCATGGAGATCGGTCTGAACTGTGTCTTCAGGTTCTCAGGGAGCTCCTGACCGCCGCCACCTCCCAGATGCTGTGACAACAGAAGATTCAGTAAAACTTACAAATTATTAATATTCTACAAAATGAGATTGTGCACATCTGCAATTAAATCATTAACCATTGTCAAGAAGATTCCAAATTCTGGACTCAGGTCAACTACATCCCCGTCACTGAAGATGAACTGCTTCCTCTTTTCTTTCCGTGCAGAAAACACCATATAAATCTGCTGAGCAGCCACTGACAGCACAGGGGGGTCCGTGCGGTGAAATCCTTCTAAGCAGCCCCAGGAGCCGGACTGAGCGAGGCCTAGAAACACAAAATATAACATCACCACGGGAGCTGCGGGAAACGCCACTTACACTATATGATAATATTAGGTGTGGACGGAGGTGGAGGGAGGAGAGACAGAGGAGGCAAACTACAGGCGACTGGGAGCTGCAGCCCTTGACTGAGGCCAGACTAGCAGGGCAAGGGTGGAGGACTAACTGGAGGTCCTCATAGGGTCACTCTGCCCCTCTGGGTAACACAAGTTTTTGTTACCTTTAAAGATTCTTCCTAGCGCCCTGCAGTCCATCAGATCAGAACAATTGAACAGAACCACATATTTCCCTAGAGCTTTCCCCATGTCCTTCACGGTCTCCATTTTCCCAGTGGCTGAAGGACCGATCAGAGCTCCAGCCATGTTCATCCCTATGGCCTGAGCCATCGCAATGTAACACCTGCAAGAAATACACACAATTTATCCTCCTATTTACTTACTGGGATGCTGACAACAGCTTTTACCCCTCTTAACTACTCAGGTGGGTTATGATAAATGCTTTTCAGAATTCCTTCTATTGTGTCTCATGCAAATGAGCTGAGAAGAGTCACTTTTTGCCTGAGAGGAGTCATGCTAAAAGACTAAAGGGGCTGGAGAGGCTTCTGTCATATCGCACCTAGAACGATGCTACACATCTAGTCTTTATAATCACCTCAGGATTACCATTCTGTGAGATAAAGATGTAAGAACAAGGCTGAATATTCAGAATAGAAAATATGATAATAAAAGTTTCCAAGTATTTCAGAACCACAGTGGAGAGAGCCTCCAGAAGTGACACTCCCTCTCCAGCCTCTCCAGGTATTTTATAGGTAAATGGGAGAGATTTCACATAAAAGAGGGAATTCTGGAAAGGTCACACAGGTGTAAAAGCTGGTGACATTGTATCTGCTATGTAATGTCCAGTGATATTGTAGAGACCAGCGCTGAGGCTGCAGTTATGACCGGTCCGATCATAATATGACACCAGATGAGCAGGAGTTACAGGAGCGCACTATAACATGAATAAAATGTTCTTACCTTTCCCTTATGTTATAGCGCGCTCCTGTAACTCCTGCTTTAATCCATGTGTTGATCAGATGGGAGTCCTTGCATCATAGTGAAATATGATATAAGGAGTCCCTGTCTGCATGTGGAATAGGAGCACCAATCTGTAACAACATTTCTTGTCTGTGTCTTATGTGTTCTGTTTTCTCCTAAACAACAAGTGTAGAACATGAAGTGAATATTATATATATCCATTGACAAGCTGCAGTCATCGATAATCCTGGTAAACACACACACACGCCCAGCCGGCAGCACAATGTGAACACTTACCGATCAGTGAGTTGTGTGACTACCAGGCGCTCAGCACAACCCAGAAACTCATTCTGATACACAAAATCCATGTCTGTGATGGACACAAGGACAATGTCCAGATCTTCCTTATAATAGAAACGACTCTGCTTCAGCCACTCAAAGTCTTTAGCAGATCGGATGCGCATCTTCACCTGGGAGGGTGAGATAACAGCGCACAGTGTAAGCTCATCCTACAATGTAGCACTGCTATACACCAGTAACATTCAGCACTGCTATACACCTCATGGCTTATTACTGAGAGGTTATCAGCTATGACAGCACCACGAGACCTTACCATGAGGATGAAGATACATATCCACCAGAGCCATAGTGTGTCCAAACATCAATTGTCCCCCATAGACTGTAAGCTCTTGTCAGCAGGACCCTCACTTCTGTTGTTCCATATAACTCTGTGTAATGTCTTATTTAATTTGTATTTGTCTCCTATGATCTGTAAAGCGCTACGGAATATGATGGCGCTATATAAATATAGATTATTATTATTATTATTATTCTGTGTGTCACTGCAGCTCATATTGGATAGACCCTGAAGCTGCTGTGACGCTGAATCTAATTAATTAATACTCAACATTATATACATTGGTATACAGTACATCCCCATCAGTGCAGGTCAGTACTGCTCTATAATGTCCTACATGATCCTGCTAAGTGAAAGAGGAGAGACACAGACACTGAGTGAGGCTGCTGGAGATAATAGGAAGCTTCTATCTCACCCCAAGAGATTTATTCCCATCAGTATCTGTCAGTGCTGCTCTATAATGTCCTATTTGACCTTACTGATGCTCCTGAATGAGAAATAGTTAAGCCTGATATTTCCCTCTAGTTTCCCTGCAGCCACCAGCCCCGAGACAACTGAGAATTACAGAGGGGAACATGGATAGAAATACAGATTAGTGGGTTGTATAAGTAGTCAAAGACCTTCAATGTTTGCTCTTTTTTAAATGATACAACCACAAACTTACCGTAAGTGTATCACACTGATTCTTTATTTGATGGAGCAACACAAGGTGTTAAATAATTGTGAAGTGTAAAAAAAATGTATCCCTGCTTTTGCACATCGAGTGACCCCCAAACTCTTGCCTGGGCTGTCAAGGTCTTGTCTTTGCAGGTTATTAGTTGTGTACATACCGTACATCACATAATGGCCAAGAATGGCTTTCTCATGCACACACTGGACTAGTGATTCCTCATATACACACGCTGGACTAGTGATTCCTCATGCACACACTGGACTAGTGATTCCTCATGTACACCCGCTGGACTAGTGATTCCTCATATACACACGCTGGACTAGTGATTCCTCATGCACACACTGGACTAGTGATTCCTCATATACACACGCTGGACTAGTGATTCCTCATGCACACACGGGACTAGTGATTCCTCATACACACACCGGACTAGTGATTCCTCATGCACACACCGGACTAGTGATTCCTCATGTACACACGCTGGACTAGTGATTCCTCATGCACACACGGGACTAGTGATTCCTCATGTACACACTGGACTAGTGATTCCTCATGTACACACGCTGGACTAGTGATTCCTCATGCACACACGGGACTAGTGATTCCTCATGCACACACTGGACTAGTGATTCCTCATGTACACCCGCTTGACTAGTGATTCCTCATGCACACACTGGGCTAGTGATTCCTCATATACACACGATGGACTAGTGATTCCTCATGTACACCCGCTTGACTAGTGATTCCTCATGCACACACGGGACTAGTGATTCCTCATATGCACACGCTGGACTAGTGATTCCTCATGCACACACTGGACTAGTGATTCCTCATGTACACCCGCTTGACTAGCGATTCCTCATATACACCCGCTGGACTAGTGACACATCCACAGTTGAGCAGTTGAGTACAGATGCAGATTCTTTACCACATCACTATAAAGCTAATACATTACCAGTCCATCAAAGACGTCTTTTTGGTGACTGTGAACGGTGATGAGAGTTTCATACTTGATCCTTTCATACTTTGTAAGGTTATGGACTGTCTGCTTTATTAATACATTCAGAATTTCCAGAAATTTCTGGTTGGTGTTTTGCATGACTTTCCTATCCTCCCTCATGGAGCACAAAGCTTCTTCTGTATCATGTGTCCAAAATATCTGAAGACCTAAAAGACAAACCTGGGAAAATGAGAAGATACCGGTTATTATAAAGGGACATAAGCTATAAGCTTGTGATAGAGAGCGTAGTGCATGACGCTATCCTCTCACCCCATATCACTATGATATCATTTATACATCAGTGTCTGATACATTCAGTGTTCATATCTATAAGACCTCACCTGCGCTGGGAAGGTATTGAGAAAGTGGAGTAGCTGGAATCCCTCGTCATTCATCTGGTAGTAAGCGGAACGTATGGCTCCATGTAATGACCTCTGCTGCATAACAAGCATCTGCCCCAACCAGATCTCCACCGCACCCTGGGCCTGGACTGGACGCTCCAGCTGAAAAACAGGCATTACTGTTACTTTACTGATCCTGTACATCTTTTATTAAAATGTAAAGTAGAAAACATTACAATAATCATAACAACACCAAACATTTCCCTCCCCTAATATATACAGTCCTACTGATCCTGGACTATACAATCACAAATCTGTGCACACAAAGCTTCTGCTATCTGCAGTCTGTGGATGGCAGTGGAGCAGAGGCAGGAAGAGTATAAGGATACAATAGATTCTTACCTGAATAACTTCTCCTTCTCTGGAGATTACAGATAAGATCTTGTCGTAGTTTGAGGAACAGAACTCCACCTTATCAATATTGTCAGATAGTGCAGCGAGATGAGGCTGAAAAAATGCAGATAATAAATAACAACAAATATGATGTTTATACAAAACAAATAATGAAATAATTATTATCAATAAACAGGATAATCCCAGGAGTTATACATCTATCCCTATACAGGCAGTCCCCGGGTTAAATACAAGATAGGGTCTGTAGGTCTGTTCTTAAGTTGAATTTGTATGTAAGTCGGAACTGTATATTTTATTATTGTAATCCCAGACAGAACTTTTTTGGTCTCTGTGACAATTGGATTTTAAAAATGTTGGGTTGTCATAAGAACCAGGATTAACAATAAAGCTTCATTACAGACGCCTGTGATAAGTGTTACAGCTGATTATTGTAGCCTAGGACTAAAGTACAATAAATTACCATTATCCAGAGGTCCATTTGTAACTAGGGGTCGTATGTAAGTCGAGTGTTCTTAAGTAGGGGACCGCCTGTACATAGGATGTGACTCCCAGGAATAATACACGTGTCCTCTTACAATGACCATTACTGAGTAATAGGAGCTAAAACAGCAATAACACTGAGTAACATTATAAAGAAAGGGGTTAAAATGATCTTTATTGTGTTTACATCACTAGGGGTATTGAAATTTGAGAATTTTCTTTCATGGGCCAACTCCTTCAATGCCAAATGCCAAATTCGAACAACATAATAGTAAATGCCCCCAGTGTATTGCAGGTGTAGGACAACACTATCACACAAGCGCTCGCTACACTCCTGACATTATGTTTGGTGCCACTTTACAGCACTGGAAATATATTACTGTACCTGGATGAAGTGTGAATCGCTTGCTTGTCCAAGAATTTCCAAAAGTACATTGTCAGATATGAAATGAAATCTTGGAAAAATAAGTCTTTTTTGCTCCAAATACCTTTAAAAGAAAATCAGAAAGATAATGCCTGGTGCATGTGAGCCTAAGCATACAATGTTCTGTCATCAGAGGCAGAGCGGTGGTACCAAGCATAGCCACAGTAGTATATACCATAGCACGAGTAATGCTCCATGAGGAGTGAGGGCAGGTCATGGACCTCGGGCCTAATAACATCAGGTATTTTGTAAATAGGAACATGTGTTCTGTTTGATGCTCATTATGATAACCACGAAAAGGCATAATACTGAAAACATATGAAATACGCATTTATGTAGTAATGTGTATGGTTTTTCACAGGTCCTGAGCATTTTAGAACACGCTGTAAATGTACAGTGATAGTCAGGCCTTACACCGCAGCCTGCAGGACAGAGCAAACTACTACAAAACATCCAGAAAGATAATGGGGCAAATTTACTTACCTGGTCCTGTTGCGATCCCCGATTCGGACGGTCCGAGAAAGATGAAGTCTGGCGCGATTCACGTAGCTTGTGCGCCTAAGTTCCTGCAGCCGTCGCTTCCCCGCCGAGGTCCTCCGGAGTTCACCTTCTTCCCGGTGCTTGTAAGTGCGTGTCTTGCAACACAATTTGAAATGTTAAATCCCGTGCGTAGTCCGAATCCGTTGGGTTGTACCACGGTCCGCCCCACTAGTATTTATTTACTAGCCTCTTGGTAAATCTGTGACCCATCTCTCGCCAGGTCGGGTTTGTTTAGGCCAGGCCTTAGTTGGCGGGTTTTGTAGCTATACTATCCAACAGGTTTCTCAGCGAGACAATAGTACATACAGCAGACCAAGGTTCTCACACCCCCGACTCCCTGCACTGCTCTCCACCACGTCACAACCAATGTGGCTTGTGGGTCAGAAAATGCTAAAATGCAACAGAGTTCAGCCTTGATGTATGTTCTCTGGCAGAGAAGGAGATAATACACACAAGTCATCTGCCATCACATATTGGTTGTCTCAGTTTGTGGCCAGGTATAGGTAGAGATCCTACAGGTCAGCTACCATCACCTATCTACTTCTAGTGACTATGGTACTTACCCTGTGAGTGACCTCTGACAGATCTGTAGTTGTTCATGAAGATGACTGAGCAGGTGGATCAAGGTGTCATCACTGACACAGCACTGAATGACGTTGGCTTTGTCATGCGCTTGCTGCATTAGCATCGTCCAGGTCTTGTCTAGGTTCTGAAACCGTTTGGTCTCCTAAACATATTAAAAAAAGACTTGAATCTGTACCTTGCTCGGTAGGTTTGTATAGCCGGTATAATGTTCACAGCCAGGGACTCTCACCTGAGGAAACTGGGTGGCTACATCCCCAGAAACAAAAACAGCTCCCAGATAAATCCAGAGAGTCTGTACCTGTAACCACTGCTCCAGGATGTCAGAGGATGCGCTCAGCTTCTGGAGCCACGTCTGAATGGTCACTCTAAAAGGTCCATTATACCTGGAACAGATACATTATTCTACTACATCCACTTCAAGGGTAGAGAATTCTGGAGAAAAAACGTCTAAATTTAAATAAGGAACCTGAAGGGGAGACAGAGGAATCCGGAGGAGGACAGAGGAGTTTGGAAAAGTAAAAAGGAGTCTGGAGAAGGAGAGAGGAGTGTGAAGGAGATAGTAGAGCCTGGAGATGACGTGAGGAGTCTGGAGGAGGGCACCGGAGACTAGAAGAAGTCTCCTGCAGAAGTCTGGAGGAAACACAAGAAGCAGAGTGAAAACACATGTGCTGGGAACACTGCCCCATGTATATCTGTATGACGGATAAACATAAGCCAGAGCATCATACAGCTGCCTCCATGTAGTAGCATAGACCACGATGATGCAGAGATAAGTGCATATTACCCTTGTCTGATTTGACCATATTGAGAGAAATATATTTTTTATTACCTGTTATTCAGCAATGACTCGAGAACCATCAGACTGTCTTCCATGGAGATGATGATCTCTGCAGTTTCTTCTTCCATTAGTAAAAGTTTTCCTTTGGCTTTAGAGGAAGAAAACTTTAGGAACTGCTTGTTCCACATCTCTATCACCTGGACCAGTTGACTTTCCACGTCCTTCTCCTTCACAGCTGATATACAAATCTCCTGATGTAGGGCACAGACCACGAATCACTTGTACATCATCCCAACAATTACATAGAATCAAAATTACAATGATATAATATTTATTTGTAACTAAATTCAACAATGAACCAAAATTGTATGTTTTTTTTTCAGAGATTGAAGAATGTATAAGCCAGAGCTTATATGCATTCTATTACCCTTTAAACATTAGCATTCATTTTAGTTTTAACTCATTTTTTGAGGTGTGGAAGGGGACACCAACTTAAATACCCCACATTTACAAAACCTAACAGCACAAAAAATTTCACCCCGGAGATCAATGTTCTGTACAAGTTATATCGATGTATGGGAGTATATTTGAGCCACACAGGAAATATTAGAATTAGATTTTGACATAAGGAAGGTTTATGTGTTGGATTATGTGAAGTTCTGCATTAAATTATAACTATACTGATAAAAGGAGTCATATACATACATTATATACAGGTTCTAAGCAAAACCTTACTTCAATCTCATCTTTATACTGTAGAATTGCAGCTCCCATAATGTTACTCAGGCAGAACGAATCAGACTGAACATCGAGTCTACATCCTAAAAGGTTCATAATCTGGTCCCAGTGCCTCTTCTTCATAGCTTTATCTGTCGTCATTTCTAACAAAGTGCACGATTCCCTGAAGTCACTGATTCTTCTCATAAGATCTAGGAATGGCTGCCAGTGTTTCACGACCTTTGGAAGTTGATTGCATCTTAAACATAAAGGAGAGAAACATTCAGAGGTTTATCTATAATTTGGTGAATTTACTTGTCTATTGATCATTTCCGATGGTTTACTTTGTCTGGAACTTCTGCAGGTCTGCATCAATCCTTCTGAAATCTAGATCTGTCCAAAGTGTCTCACAATATTCATTTATGCTGTTCATCACGGCTTCATATAATCCATAGAGTGTCTGTAGTAGCCCCAGCTCCTTCCTATGGAAGAAAAGAGTCAATAAACTTTACACTTTACTAAAAGACATACAAATGTACAAACATTACACAACGCACACACATGATGAGCTGCCAAAGACATACAGAACTTCCTAAGGTAAGTTTACGTACAGTCATTGTCTGTCTCATACACCAGAAGATTCGTAAAATTCCCTGCTACTCCATAGAGGTTCTTTGTAATATATCACCTCAGTAAACTTCTGTCCCTCCCGCTAGTAAGAAGGAATTTAGCAGAGTGTAAAGTGGATTGTGATGGAAGGAGGGAGGAGAGACTGGAGACTTTACTGACCATTAAGGGTCGAGAATTGTACAATGTATTACATAGATCATGTTCTGACTATTAATGTTTTAATAAGTCATTCATCATGGCTGTTTTCATAAATCATCTGCCATTGTATAATATCCCTACATTCATTCAAGAGAAGACTATTTTAAAGGGTTAACACATTGTGGGGCATTTATCAATTTTAAAGTAGGGGCCGTGTTTTTGCCACACGATTCATGCTATAATTTTCAATTGTGGCGAAAAGGGGTTAATGAAGTGTTTCAGGACCTAAAGGGGTTAGGATTGTCTCCACATTCATGAAGGTGAAGTAGAGCTCCATAGACCGGACTTTTGTAGCTCTAATTGTGCACGAAAAATGGGGCAGATTTATCAAGTGTCTGAAAGTCAGAATATTTCTAGTTGCCCATGGCAACCAATCACAGCTCAGCTTTCATTTTACCAGTGCTAATGAATATTTTAAAGGGGATCTGTGATTGGTTGCCATGGGCAACTGGAAATATTCTGACTTTCAGGCACTTGATAAATCTGCCCCAATGTGTCAGAAAACTAGATGTGCAGGAAAAGTGTCAGATTCCTAAGTGGCGCCCAGATTGTGCGCCAAAAAAAACAACCATTCGTGAATGTCAAAAAAGCACTGATATTGTGACACCAAGACTTAATAAATATGTATTCATCTCCTTCCCAATACAGTTTAAATTAATCACCCATCCACAAAGCCCTGCACAATGCTGCACCTCCCTATCGCTCTTCTCTCATGTCACTCTATCACCCATACTGTGCTCTTGGATCTGTCAGTGATCTTAGATTTTCCTTAATTCGAACTTCTGACAAACATCTCCAGGACTTCTCCAGAGCTGCACCAATTCCCTGGAATGTCCTACCCCGGTCTATCAGACCAATACCCAACCTCCAAAGCCTCAAACCAGCTCTTAAATCCCATTTATTTAGGCAGATCTATTGCACTTGCTAACTGCATGCAACTTTAACTCTTTATTAACCAATTAAGGGTACTCCATCTTCCCCACAGTCCCATGGACCTTGTACTTTACATATTAGATGGCAGCTGATGGCTGGTTCATTTTCATTTATAAAACTACCGTACATGCATGATCTGAGCTATGAGAAACTGTGCCATAGGCTATCAGGCTGCGTATTGCACAGATATTGTCCACTAGAAGCATAGCAGGAACTGCCTGTGCCCCGTATATCACCTCCCAATGCTCAGTGACCATGATGATGCATTACCTCCTCTTATGTAGAATCTCATAGTCAGACACAGGAACGCCCAGAAGCTCTTCTCCAGAGGAACAAGTCACACACTTTCTCCAAAGGTCATCCATACGGTACTGCAATAAGTACAGAAATGCACAGAATTTGCACTGGTCACTCAAAGATGTTACACTTGCCTTTGACTATCCCATTACTGCACCTGGAATATCTGTAACCTCAGAGATGCTTCTTGATATGTTATCCCGGGAACCATCGGCCCATCCTGCAGCAAATAATCAATATGACAATCAGAGGAATGTGACAAAAGTCTGCAGTATAACAGAGAAGGCAGCACCCGTCCAGCTATGAAGTAACAGGGTCCAGTGTAGAACAGGAGCCGGTGCCCACTATAAGGGAACACGGCAGACATCACACGTATTATGACTGTGAAGAGTTAGTGGAGACAGCACTGAGGACTGATAGTGGCTGACACTGCTGCCATGTCCCCAGACCCCATGAGCTGGTCCTAAGGAAGAATATACTAATCACACCCCCAATTCTGAGCTCTAAGGAGAGACCTGAACCAAGATTAGTGTCAATTAACACTTATATCCCTAAAAATTATAACTTTATTAATTATTTTTCAATTTACCTTGTTATAGGAGAGCTTGATATCTGCAAAACAAACCCCACTTCCCAGTGGTAGCACTCACTATCCCATGCAATGTACTGGGAGGTTGTGTTATTCTCTAGTGACTATAGATAATGGCTCTATGTAGTACAATACATACTGTCCTACATTGTGTCCTAAACATCTGTCCACTTTAAAAAAAACCTTTTCCTGTTCTCTGGGATGAGTCCCTGTCTATTTATTTCTTATATTTTGGGGAATCCATAGAAACAGGCCTCCCAACATTAAAATTCCATTGTGGGGGGGGCATTTATTAATTTGGGCACAGGGTGGTGTTGGAAGTCTGCTATCGTTTTCAGTGTGATTTAGGTCTGTGGCACAAGGGATTAATGATTTGGCACACGAACCAAAAGAACACTCATGAAGGCGAAAAAGAAGTCCCTAGACTTTTAGCCGCTTTATTTGAGAGCCAAAAATTGTGCCACAAAACCAGTTGGAAAAATAGAAGCGACAGAAAAGTGTTTGATTTACAAGCAACAATTTTGCACCCAAAAACTGAACAGGCTGTGTAAAAAAAATCAACATTGTGAGGCCGACACATCATTATAAAGGCGCAGAAACCGGGTAAAAAATTCCACCAGGCAATGATAAATGACACCCAGTGACCTGAACCAATTACATTGCACGGTTCCTTTACATCACCCCTTTTCGGATACCTTAAAAAAAAAAGAGTCATTTACACAGAAGTCTCCCACCTTCTCATATTCATGGTCGAAGGCCTCCATGTCCCGCTGTAGTATCTGTACTGATGCAGAGAGATTACGTTTGAGTTCTGGTAGTAAACGGATCAGTTCATCTTGGACAAAAACCTGACAAAAGGAATGAGATATTTACTGGTTAAAACAACAGAAACACAGACTGTCACTGACTAAAACAGTTTTTTTCGTGGTGTTTTACCAGAAATCTTTATTTCTGCACTCTAGTCTGCACAACTAGTATATTTCTGGCAGTCCTACAGGAGACCTAATCTACAACAACTAGTATATTGCTGGCAACCCTAGAGGAGACCTAACGTACAACTAGTATATTGCTGGCAACCCTAGAGGAGACCTAATGTACAACTAGTATATTGCTGGCATCCCTAGAGGAGACCTAATGTACAACTAGTATATTGCTGGCATCCCTAGAGGAGACCTAATGTACAACTAGTATATTGATGGCAACCCTAGAGGAGACCTAACGTACAACTAGTATATTGCTGGCAACCCTAGAGGAGACCTAACGTACAACTAGTATATTGCTGGCAACCCTAGAGGAGACCTAATGTACAACTAGTATATTGCTGGCAACCCTAGAGGAGACCTAACGTACAACTAGTATATTGCTGGCAACCCTAGAGAAGAGGTAAATTACAATATCTAGCATTTTGATGGCAGTCCAAGAGTAGACCTAACCTACAATATATCTAGCATCTTGATAGCAGATTGCCATATGCTTAGTTACATTGGACTGAATGTTTGATAGTGTCCCCACATGTTTAATTGTATTAGGATGGAGTATGGATACATGTACAATACTTACTGTTTTGGATATAAGTTTTGCAAAAGAATATCTCAAAGTATCAGCCACTTCAGATTCTTCTCGTGTAATAGGAACCTGAAATCTAGTTAAGATGGCGTACACTTCCTACAGAGGAAAGGATCATCAGTGACATTTCTCTGAATCACAGCCATATGTGTAATAATGGACAGTCTCACCTCTATAGGTCCCAGGCTTCTGTCTATCCAGATTTCCTTGTCTCTGATAATAGTCAGAGCCTGCACCACACTCTGCACATCATCTAAATCAAGGATTGGACGAGATAATATTTTTGAATAATCGCATATGAATTGTGAGATCTCTGACATCTTCACTCTGTATTCTTCATTTAGGTAACTGCACAGCAGCAGTTTCCAGGCTTTGGCTTCGCTACATATGGACCTTTTTATGGGACCTGCAATGGAGATAACAAAATAGAGAAAAAGTGAGAACAATTCAATCCAGAATTTGTAGGAATGTTTCAAATGTAGTAGTAAAAAAATTATCCTGTGAAAGTGGTGAAGCTCATTTCTGATTGTTAGATCCTGTAGATGCTGGTGAACACACTGACATTCGCCAGACTCATTCACAGAGCACAACCTTTTCATTACAAGTTTGCATCTGCTATATGTGTGGTGTAAAATTCTGTGTTTGATCAGTGAGAAATATACTTAACAATTTAGAGACATGAGGATTGAGCAGTATTTCTATAAGTTCTATACTGAATGTGAAAACAAAAATTCATGAAACATTTCAGATCAAGGTGTAAGACGGGAAAGTACACACGGCCAATGGGGAGTGCAGGAACAATTTTGTAGTATGTGTATAGACCATGATAGTGTCCACCATAAGTGCAGTATTTCACAATTCCATGTCTGAGGCATCTTACCTGTGTTAAGTTCAATGAATCCTACACGCAAGGCTGGGCTCATCTCACGGACCTCCTGTTCTAAAGTGTCATAATATAAAATTCTTTCTTTGATGTCATCTAGAGATTGGTTTTCAGCCACATAATCCTGCAGAGTGCAGAAACAGAGAGACATATTACATTCTTAGCGTAGACCTCACCTACTGCCTCTAGAAGATCTGACTATTGAATCTATTCTTCAATACTTTTGGTGGAGGCAATTCCTAGCAATTCCGCTCCCTGAATGCCATTCAGCACAAATTTATTTAGGCTGGTAAAACTGCCAGAATTAAGAGTACCACCCTAAAAAAAGCCCAGGAAAACCAATGTTATGGGAACCTCTGTCCACAAGTTTACAGCTGTAAATGCAGCTCTGATGTATTGCACCAGATGCAAGACTTGTCAAATGTCTCTGTTGAATAAGTATAACCCGAGACCAGGGCACAAAAAAATCTGTTCTATTCATACATTTTTCTTATATTAGTTATTGCACGTGGGATCTTAATAGAGACATGTCAGCATGGATGTAGATGAGATTGTTGTAGGATCTAGCTGAGATCACATTGTAGAGCCGGACTATCACTCATCATGGTCTTTCCCACTTACCATATATTCACAGCATTGTCCCTGGCAGTGGTTGTATCCCTAGCAGGCTCAGCAGGGTAACACATTACATGTGTCACAGCACAACATACAGAACAGGTGAGAATTGTCAAGATTTACCTTTACGTTAGATTCTTTATTTTCTGTCCATAGAGTTTTGTATTTCTCAAAGCCTCTAAGTGCATCCTGAGCTCTGTCTCTCAGAGGGGTCACTGAAGTGGAAAGAAGTCGGACAAGTTCTGAGATGGTCAGACTCTCCACCACATATGAATAAAAGTTCTTGGATTGAATGTTCTCTTTTGTTTCTGCAAAAATATAACAATATAACAGTTTAAAGTGTAACATTTTACATTTTCATTGATAATGGTTTGCTATGGCCAAAATATTACATAGTTTTATTTAAAGGGCTCATTCACAAGGCAAAGTGCCTGCAAGGACTGCATTCAGGGAGGAGGAGGTGGGAGGGGTCTTTACCCCTCCTCCCTCCCTAGGCAGACGAGTGGCCCGGCGGCCCGACTCGATCGTGGTGCAATGACACACCGTGTGCTCACCGCACCGCGCCTGGTGGCAAATCATTAGAGCAGTTTGCGGCCCACATAGCCGCTGTGTGAATGTACCATTACACTGTATTTACCGAGATTAAGTTGTTGATTGTTACATTACATTTTGTGTGTTTTATCTGTTATGTTAATGGAAAACATGCTTTGTACATGGCCATCTCTACGGAAAGGTTCAGGCTTTTATTTTATCTTTGGAGCTGTTTTAGCTATTTTTGTATTGCAGTGTCATTTTTGTAGACATGGGTTTAGATGTTTTTTTTTTCCCTTCCCTTTTAACACGACTGTACAGATACTGTGAGAAAATGTTTAAGGTTTTATTGACTTCTGATGACTCGGGGTATTTAAAATGTTGTAGTAGAAATAATTAAAACTTTTGCTGTACAGTGTATTTATATATAAATCGATTTGATATATTTGTTAAAGCTTTTCTTTGCTTTGATTACTATAAAAAAAAAAAAAAAAGCTAAGACTCCAACATAGGGCAAACAACATAAATCGTAGATCTGTGGCGTCAGTAATGAATGGAGATCAGAGTATAACTCCTTCTAGAGGATCACTACATTGGGGGATATTTACCAGGGCTTCTGCATAGAAGCCTTCCAATAATCGCACTTCTGATTATTTTCTGCAATCCGCCACATTTCACACCAGGTGGAGGACACTATTGGCGGGGAGTGGGCTGGTGCAGGACATTCCTGCTCACTCCCTGCAGCCGGGAAATGTTCATATATGTGATGGAAGCTGCACAGTAACCAGGCGGGGAGAAGCCTCTT
Source organism: Engystomops pustulosus (assembly GCA_019512145.1). Lineage (NCBI taxonomy): Eukaryota > Metazoa > Chordata > Amphibia > Anura > Leptodactylidae > Engystomops > Engystomops pustulosus. The sequence continues at coordinate 475 of WNYA01004219.1, read as the reverse complement.
GATGTATCCGGCAGCCCTAGAGCAGCAGCGGGTTTATGATAAATACCTCCCATTGTGGTAATCTCAGTTTTGTGACTCTCTCCATAATGTTTTTGCAGCACAAGTTTGGTGCACTCCAGCAGATGTGACAATTTTGAGACATTTAGAAGACAGAAAACTTATGTTACTGCAATGATCTATACCACATAGATATTTAATAGGTGAGTTTGAAATATCTGAGTAATGACCGCAGCTCATACATACTTTCATGAGGCCTTTTCTGCCTCCCGGAAACATTTGGTAAGAATGTGATCTCCTGATCAGAAGCATCGTCAGGCGCCATCCAGTGTTCCCACCGACGCACGCCACGGCTTACATCCAGGGCAGACTGTACTACATGAGTTATGGCCTGCTGGATGTTTTCCAGAGGTGGAAGAATTACCTGTAATGAAAATAGATTTACTGATTTGAGTTTGATTTGTTACACTAGCAAAGT